>ML784224.1:211289-222090 GCA_009831015.1 Picea engelmannii | reverse complement strand
GGGTAGTTCACCCCCCCCCCATCCCTCATTAACTCATGAGGAACCCCCTTTACCTACCAACCTAGCGAGAAATTCATTTCAGGGCCAACGATCTGCTCTTGGTCTTCAGGCCAGTAAAGAACAAATACGGTGTTGGTTTCAGTGGAAGTTAACGCCACCATTCCAAATGCCTTCCACCACCTTTCATCAGCCATCATGGTCTCTTTTCAGTACATCCCCCTCCCAGCAGTCCTGCAACATATATTCATAGAATTATTTACATTCGTCGACCTTTTATACTAAGGTCCATTCAAATCACAGATTCACGTCTTTGAGTTTTCCATAGTTCTTGGCCAGTATAGTTATTTTTATAGACTGGGGGGAACAGGGTGTTACAGTAGACCATGAAGGGAGAGACCTTTGAGAGATCCATCATTGATGGAAGCCTTGTTGTGGTGGTTGAGACCTTCAGTCATGATGACAAAAAGGAAGGGGGAGAGGGGATCCCCTTGGCGAATTCCTCTAGAAAGGGGAAAGGGGCGAGAGGGCACACCATTAATCAAAATGGAGAAAAAAGATGAGGATGTGAGGGTCATGACTCAGTTTAACTAATTCTCATTGAGACCAAAATCCAGAAGGAGTGAGCTCATGCACTGCCAGCTCAATTTATCAAAGGCTTTAGAGAGATCAAGATTAATGAACATACCAAGAGTTTCGGAAGACTTTGGGGAGTGAATAACCTCATGCACTAGGATGATAGTGTCCATGTCTTGGCATCCCTCTACATAACCCGATTGTTCATGAGAGATAATGAAAGGAAGAATTGGTTTGAGGTGAAGTGAAATTACCTTTGTGAGAAGCTTGTAGATGACATTGCAAAGCACGATCGGTTGAAACTGCTTTGGGTGAGATACATGTTCCTCCTTGGGGATGAGGGTGATAAAAGTGGCATTGAGTGATGGAAGTACACGTTAATTTTTCCTGGAGTTCTCTATGAGTTTCCATACTTCTTCTTGAGCAAAGTGCCAATAATGGTGGAAGAAGTCTATGGTAAATTCATCTGAACCTGAGGATATTCCGGTGGGCATGTCTTTGATGGATCGATCAATATCCTCTAGATTTATTGGCCTTAGGAGAGTTTCATTCTACTCATTAGTGATCAATGAAGGGATGTGTTGATTTATTTTAGCTATGTCTTGCGATTTGTTTGGGCATGGCTTCATCAGTGGCTCTTGATAATAGCTGACTAATTATTTATCTATGCTAGGATTATCCATGATGGTTGTCCCTGGGCATCTTCCAGCTTGGTGATTCATTTAATGTGCCTTCTTTGAATCATGGATAAATGGAAGAATTTGGAAATTCTTTCACCCTCTTTCATCCATTGGACACTATACTTTTTTTGCCAGAGATTTTCTTCTTTCTCGCACCTTTCTTCCATCTAGTGCTTAATGTGTGTCCCCTCCATTTTCAATTTCTTTGAGTATCCCCGAGTAATGATATTTGGTTGTATTTCCTTCGGCCTCTATTACAAATCCATTTGGGATTGAAATATGTTTCCAAAGACATTCTTATTCTACTCTTTAAGATGTTAATTGAATTTTTTTAGTTTTTGTTGGAATCGGTACACTAGAGTGCCATACATAATGGCAGCCTCCTCCAACCAGTGTTGGACATTTTCTTAGAAATTTGGGTGGGATAGCCAAAAATTCTCAAAATGAAATGGTTTATGAAAAGGGGGCTCTCAACATCAATCCATAGTTAGATGGGCCAGTGGTCAGAGCCAACTACAGAAAAGATGTTAGATTCCATGAGAATACCATCCAACATTAAAGGCTCTGAAATGAGAAAGAGATCTAAGTGGCAAGAAATCTTATGGGATCTTGATCACTTGTTGGTCCAGGAGAAGTCACCATTGATGTTTTCAAGATCCACCAGGCGAAGATTTTCGATGATATTCTTGAAGCCCTCACTATCACCATCCAATTGGTGATTTCCACTTCTCTTTTCCTCCATGGAGAGAATGATGTTGAATTCCCCATCTAGAATCCATCACATGTCTTGGATGATTTCTCTGAGGCCTTCCAAAGTTTCCAGAAAGAAATTTGTTTTATAATGGATATGCATCGGTTAGAAACCCCTCTTTATGAGAGTTGATCATGCGATATTATGCAGAGATAGTCCGTTTGGTAGGAAATAAGTTCTCAAGAATGATTTTGGTTATGTTCCAAATGATATCAAGGCCTCTTTTCGCTCCTTGGGAATCAATATTAATGAACTAGCATTGTGATCCGAACCCGGGAGTGATAAGTTTACAATAATTGGTTGTTCAGTCACTCCTTCAAAAGGGTCAGTAATAGATCATTTTACTTGAGTGATTTGCAATAAAAGGTAAAGTTGAAGTCTTATTTTCTTGAATTCAAAGTGAATTAAAACCTCTTTATTCTTCCTTATGTGCAATATGGCATGCTTTCCTTTAATATCCTATGTGCGGAAATTCATGGAAAAACAACATAAGAAAATAATACACATAATGGATAAAACACTTCACTTGATAATGGAGTTCACCCTTGCAGTGGGCTACCTCTTCGGGTCATGCTTCAAAGCCTGACTGCTTTATTCTTCTCGATGTAATGATGTCTCTTCTTTACAAGTTGTAAGGCCAAAGTCCCTCTTTGGTGATGAAAACAAGAGATTGGAATGTGATCAGGAATGTATCAACTTCATAAGTTCTCATACTCATGAGGCATCCATGATGCTGACATGGACATCATTCCCACATACTCAATACACAAAAAAAAATGAAGAATAAAATATGACCACCATCAACATGGAGCCATCAAAATCCTTAGATTTGTTGCTCAGATCCAAAACATAAATATGTAGCCCATACAAAAGATCTCGGAACCCACGAGAATCAGAACTGCTTCATTGGCCACTTGTCATGCAAGTGCCACAATTTCTCTGTCACATATAACTGATTGATTTGATGTGAAAGGAAGATAAGAAATAAATAGATAGAAGGAATAAGCTAATCTTGTTGACTTGTTGCAGCTTCTCTCTGCTCCTTCAGACCTATAACACGCATGCTATGTTGCAACAATTAATGAAAAAAACATCATAATGAAAAGCATGCTTACATTGGCTTCTCCAACACTTAGCTTGTTGATATGAAGCTCTGTTGCAAAAATAGACATCGTCATTGAATTCACATCGTCGGATTACCCAAAAAAGACTGTCAAATCGTCTCCATCCGAGTCAGACACTTTCAGGCCCAAGAGACACCTCTGCCTCAGTTATTGTGCCACTGCATCTGCAATAAATGACTCATTCTGGAATTAAGCTGTTGAATTTTTGCTTTGATTAGGAAACTAACATCACCACTGCATTCGTAACGTCATTTTACCTAAAAATGATTGTCTCCGCGTCTCGATCTGAGTCGGGTACTTTCTTGACCCAAGAGGCAACCTTGCCTCAGTTTGCAACCAAAATCCATACAGTCCATACAGATTCTGTAACAGTCTATATGGATTCCATACTAGGCCATACAGGCCATGCGTTGGTGTGTTTTTCTCCGAATGCACACGTTGTGAACTTGAACCGGATGTCTCATTTTTTGGGTAGTTATGTCATCAATGACATGCTTGGCGCGTTGGTAGCTTAGCTAAATTTAGGACTTTAAGTTGGCGGAGGTACTGGGGTCAAATCCCATGGACCTTACCATTTTGGCGAACAATTAAAACCATTTTGGCGTGCGCCCCCACTAAGTTTAGAACTTAGTTAGCGGAGATTCTGGCACACGCTAAATATAGTAGATACTTTATTTCTAGTGGCTAATTTGGCAAAACCTGTTATATTTGGCGAAATTTCTAGCTATTTTTAGAAGAAAATTAGTTGTTGCTATATTTGGTGGGACATGCCATTTATGGCAGAACATCCCCAGAATTGGCGGTTGCCCTTAACATATATTTTTTTAAATATTTTTTCACGGGCCCTCATTGGGCATTTCGGGGGTGCCACGTGGTAGCCTCTAATTCACCCACCTGTACATGTTGATGTCATGCTGGACATGTGGCACCTTCTGGGTGTGCCACATGGCATCACCTAGGGGTTCCATGTGGTACATTTTTACTCATCCACGCAGTGCCCTAAAAAGCCCAAATTTGAGTGACACGTGGCAGCCTCTTGTGTTGCCATGTGGCATGATGATGTCATCATGACACATGTCACTCTCTGAACTTGCCACATAGGTTGTACAGATGCTGACATCATCTATATAGATGCTTACGTCAGCTGTACGGATGTTGACTCATCCCTGCTGACTAGGATGGGTTGACCAGAACTTTGACCACTTATATCTTTTGATCTGTAACTCCGTTTGATGAGTCGTTTGTGTCGTTGGAAAGATTGCGACGCGCTCTTAGAGATCATGTCATTTTAATGGAGTTTTAGGAACTTTTATTTTTTCTCTTTTTCTACCTGTTGAGGCCATCCTGAGCCTCCTAGGACACTTCTATGCATTCTGGGAAACTTATGAAACTTCTTTGATGTTCCCTAGAACCATCTGGATCATGCCTCCCAACTGAAAAGACTTTTGGTCCCCAAAATTCATTACATTAAGTTTCATGTCCATTGGACTTACAATAAGAAACCTTTACCCAATCTACCTCACAAGGCCTAACAATATCAACATGTGCCAGAAAAAAGAAGTGATATCAACAATTACCACTTTTACACAATACCCTTCTACGGGGTCTAAATCGCAACATGTGATTTACAAATATGGCCACTCTCGACTAACTCAAAAGGATTTTCCCCTTTTGTTCAACCATTTTGCTGAACATGTCCTCTTTACTGAGTTGTCCCTCTTTGGACGTAGATCTGGATGTAAGGCCCAACAAGTGGCCTCATGATGCCCATCTCTGCTACAATGGCTGCAGTAGCCTTTCTCCTTCAGAGGTGTATTCCCTGTGCTCTTTTCTGTGTGTGGAAAGCAATCTATCATCCTCGTCCTTCTCCTGGTTGCCATAACCTTCCTGCACAAGGATTTTCTTTTCCAACACTGGGACACTGTGTGGTCATTCAATCCAAAAAAAGTGCATGGTCTATGATGCCAAAAGCTCTGCTTTATATGATTAACATGCTTATAATCAAATGGAATTTTAGAGTTTCGAGATTTCTTATACCTCAATGAGTTTCCTCTGGAGTCAGACTGGAAAGAAGAGTTGGTCTCAACTCTATCACTGTGATGCTCATCTCTCCATGGAGATGTCTCGAATCCTTGATCATGAGAATTTGTGCTCTTAGCCTGCACTGAATCAATTTCATCTCTTGATGAATTGTTGACCTCTTGAGTCTCAATGACTATCCCGGGGTCTTCTTCCTGAATAGTTTTGGAGATTTCTCCAACATCTTTTGGGACATAGCCTATCCTGGCATATCGAGGCCAAACCACTGCCTCGATGGGATCCACAATACCTTGGCCATTGGTTCCAAGGCCTCCTCCTTCATATCCCATTTTTCTCATCAACTTTAAGTCAATGCAAGAAGCATGATGTTCAAGTGTTTCAAAAGAATCATTAGCATTAATCAAGAAAGGAACTATACATGGTTTATTTACCTCCACCTCAAACTGGGACCCTTGGTCTCCTTCTTGATATGTGTCCAGTTTTTCATGGTGAGAACATTCAGTGGAATATGCTTCTATGAATCCTCCTTAGTTTATGGATGCATGTAGGTCATCTTCATTTGCTTGAAAAAGTGTGCATGCATTTGCACTATCATGCTCGCACCCATAACTGGTGAAGTTTCCATGGTCACAAGATGGTCTTATCATCATCTCATTCATAGAGCCTTCCCCTATCTACATCTTCATGGCTTGCAACTGCTCTTGCAACCTTTGGTTCTCTTCTTTTGCAACATGCAACAATGTCTTCAATCCATCATTCTCTGCTTGAAGCATTTGGTTGAGCTCTTGAAGCTCATTGAACCATGATTGATTTGGTGAACTTGCCATCCTTAGCTTCAACACCTGCAATCGATATCAAGCCTGCTCTGATACAACATGATCTGAACCTGGGAGCGATAAGTTTCCAATAATTGGTTGTCCAATCACTCCTTCAAAAGGGTCAGTAATAGATCGTTTTACTTGAGCAATTTGCAATAAAAGGTAAAGTTGAAGTCTTATTTGCTTGAATTCAAAGTGAATGAAAACCTCTTTAGTCTTCCTTATGTGCAATATGTCATGCTTGCCTTTAATATCCTATGTGCATAAATTCATGGAAAACAACATAAGAACATAATACACATAATGGATAAGACACTTCACTTGATAACGGAGTTCACCCCTACAGTGGGCTACCTCTCTGGGTCATGCTCCAAATCTTGATCGCTTTATTCTTCTCGATGTAATGATATCTCTCCTTTACAAGTTGTAAGGCCAAAGTCCCACTTCGGTGACGACAACAAGAGATTAGAATGTGATCAGGAATGTATCAGCTTCACAAGTTCTCATACTCATGAGGCATCCATTATGTTGACATGGACATCATTCCCACATACTCAATACATAAAAAATATGAAGAATAAAATATGACCACCATCAACATGGAGCCATCAAAAGCCTTAGATCTGCTGCTCAGATCCAAAACATAAATATGCAACCCATACAAAAGATCTCGGAACCCATGAGAACCAGAAATGCATCATTGGCCACTTATCATGCAAGTGTCACAATTTCTCTGTCACATATAACTGATTGGTTTGATGTGAAAGGAAGATAAGAAATAAATATATAGAAGGAATAAGTTAATCTTGTTGACTTGCTGCATATTCTCTCTACTCCTTCAGACCTATAACACGCATGCTATGCTACAATAATTAATGAAAAAAACAGCATAATGAAAAGCATCCTTACATTGGCTTCTCCAACACTTGGTTTGTTGATATGAATCTCTATTGCAAAAGTAAACATCGTCATTGAATTCGTGTCGTCGAATTACCCAAAAGTGACTGTCAAATTATCCAAGAAACACCTCTGCCTCAGTTACCATGCCACTGCATCTGCAATAAATGACTCATTCTGGAATTAATCTACTGAATTTTTTCTCAAATAAGGAAACTAACATCACCACTACGTTGGTGATGTCATTTTACCTAAAAATGATTGTCTCCACATCTCGATCCGAGTCGGGCACTTTCTGGACCCAAGAGGCAACCTTGCCTCGGTTTGTATGCAAAAATCTGTATAGTCCGTATGGATTTCATACTAGGCCATATGGGCCATGCGCTAATGTGTTCTACTCCGAATGCACATACTGTGAACTTGAACCAGATGTCTCATTTTTTGGGCAGTTATGTCATCAATTACATGCTTGGCGCGCTGGTAGCTTGGCTAAATTTAGGACGTTTAGTTGGCGGAGGTCCCGGGGTCGAATCCCACGGACCTTACCATTTTGGAGAACAATTAAAAGTGTTTTGGCGTGCACCCCCACTAAGTTTAGAACTTAGTTAGCAAAGATTCTGGCGCACGCTAAATATAGCGGATACTCTTTTTCTAGTGGCTAATTTGGCGAAACCTGTTATATTTGGTGAAACTGCTAGCTATTTTTAGAAGATAGTTAGTTGCTACTATATTTGGTGGAATATGCCATTTATGGCAGAACCGCCCCAGAATTGGCAGCTGCCCTAAACATATATTTTTTTAAATATTTTTTCACGGGCCCTCATTGGGAATTTCGGGGGTGCCACGTGGCACGTTCCCATTGGGCCACGTGGGAGCCTCTAATTCACCCACCTGTACATGCTGACGTCACGTTGGACACGTGGCACCTTCTGGGTGTGCCACATGGCATCACCTGGGGGTGCCAAATCGTACATTTTTACTCGTCCACGTGGCACCCTAAAAAGCCTAAATTTGAGTGACATGTGGCAGCCTATGGTGTTGCCATGTTGCATGTTGATGTCATCATGACACGTGTCACTCTCTGTACTTGCCACGTAGGTTGTAAAAACATTGACATCATTTGTATGGATGTTGACATCAGCTGTACGGATGCTGACTCATCCCTACTGACTGGGTTGGGTTGACCAGAACTTTGACCGCTTATATTTTTTTATTTGTAACTTTGTTTGATGAGTCATTTGCACTGTTGGAAAGCTTGCAACGCTCTCTTTGTGATCATGTCATTTTAATGGATTTTTAGGAAATTTGATTTTTCCCTTTTTCTGCCTACTGAGGCCATCTTGAGCCTCCTAGAACACTTCTGTGTGTTCTGGGAAACTTCTGAAACTTCTTTGATGTTCCCTAGATCCATTTGGATCACATTGTCTCCAGCACCTTTCCAACAAGGAATTTTGCCTTAGTTCCTACGCATTTGGTCTTTTGTAGGAATAATGCATCTAGATTTTTCACAATAATATGACTTCGAAGAATCCTTTGTCTATTCCTTCCATTAGTCCCCTTATGTTCCATGATATTATATTCATGAGGAAGGTTGAGAGGGGATGGGATGAAAACTCCCAGTGGTCAGTCGGATTTGACATGAGTTCACCATGAAATTTCCCACTTCTTGAATGAGTTGTTGAGTTGATTTTCTTCCATAACTTTTTTCCTCTCTAGTTAGCTTCCTTGAATATTTAAGGGGATCCTTTTGGATTATCGGTCCCAAACCCGATCTCAAAGTGATCCGAAAAGATCTTTTAATGATTGTGGTTGAGTTATTAAGCATGTGTTTATTAACCATTCATGAAACTTAATGAAAGAGGATGAAGATAAGAGAATTATATCACAACCATAAACTCATATATAGAACTAAACATAAGCAATAAGAACAGAAAACCATAACAAGAGAAGTGATAATGGAGTTCGAGACAAATTGGCCCACATCTTCATGCCTTTGTCTCAGTGGGGGAGGCTTCTTTATTAATTCTTCAATGCTTGCAAAGTACAGAAAAATTACATCAAATGGGTCTCATATTGGTCTCACTGTGTTCTTCTTGACCTTAGAAATCCAACACAAATGACGGCACAGACAAAGACATGTATCTCCCAAAAATGGCTCGCAAGCGTCTGCTCCTCAACAGCTTCCCTGCATAAAAATGGCTTTGTCTTGGATTTGCTTCATCATAAATCTAATATTATTGTCCTCCCATGGCCTCAAACAGGCCTGGTTTTTATAGATCTGAAGTCGGTTATCCTTCCCCAACTTCCTCCCAAAATCTGGGCTCAAAAAAAGCCCAATATCTTCCAATAATGGCCAAATCCTCCGTTAACAGGCCTAAAACTCAATAAAAAAATCCCAAAACTATGCAATAAAACCCACTCTGTAACAAAAATTCAATAATACATAGAGTATCCCCCTAAATCAGGCACGCACCCTCAAATAGTGGTCACATGCATCTAAAATTGCCCAAGCATTGGCCCTTAACTTTCGCTAGCCTCGAGTTATATGGTGCATTCCATGGGACCGTTGGTCCACAAAAAAACTTTGTGTGCCTTTTGGTGGATAGGCTCCTGGATATATGGCAGGTTACAAGTGACCACGGGTTGGGGCTTAGCCCCAGCCCCCTCCCTTTTGCGCCCTTAACAATATAGTCAACATATATATTAATATGTGGGCTTATATAAACAAGGTATATACATGGCGTGTTGGTGTTAGGTCTCTTTGTCAAGGCGGTTGGGCTTAGTGGTGGCTGTGGGTTCAAAACCCATGAACCCCAAAACAATTTTTTAACTTGCCACGTGTTTGATGACTCGGTGCCATGTGGCACCACCACATTTTCCCAAAAATTGATAAGTGTCACTATGCCATTGGTCCAAGTGTGCATCATCTGCCCAGTCCCCTGTCACCATTGTTGCCACATGTCTCTTTGTTGATGTCATCATGATGATGTTAGCAGGACGCCATGCTGACATCATCATTGACTTTTTTCAATTGACCTATTGACTTTTTAGTTGTTTGGAAAAATTATCAGAGTGTGATAAATCTCGCATACGGAGCCTGTTTGAGAAAGTAAATATATGGTTGAAATCATCACGACGAGCCAGTCGCAATGAAATTGGTTTCGTTCGATTCTAAGAAATTTCATTTTTAAGCCTTTTTTGGACCTAGAAGCCTCCTAGATCCGATTTTGGATCACACCTCCCCACTAAAGGACTTTTTGGTCCCCAAAAGGTTACTAACCAGTCAACAAGCTCGGGATAGGCCACTCGGGTTATCCTTTGTCTCTGAATTTTGTCTTGTGCACCTGTCTTATCAGGATCAACTGTAACAGAATCATGACAACTGACAACATATTGTTAGCCATTTGAACCCTGTTACATCTTATTGAATCCACTATCATCCATGTAGACAACATTACTAATGATAGCATCAAAACGATGATTGCAAATGAGCTGATGTACTTATAATATTTGCACAACATGAGTTTATCTTGAAGAAACCTATGATTGATTTTCTATTCAATAATCATTTCTTGTTATTGCTTAAGATCGATTACTTCATTTGAAACAATTATAGGTTTGTTTCTTTCTTGCACTGCCTTCTTTAACTGTTCCATTGTTTGAAGTGTTTTATTTTCCTTAACATGATGAAGCACTAAGAGAGCCAAGCCATGAGGCTCATGGTCATCTCCTGACCCTTCTACCTCTATTTAGTTACTAAGAGAGCCAAGCCCTAAGGCTCATGGTCATCTCCTGACCCTTCTACCTCTATTTCATTGTTGTTTATATTCCTTCGACCCATACCAATTCCCCTGTACTTCTGCATGTACTGATCTCTCCACAGGTTTGGAGGATCAAGGCTCTGATACCACTGTAATG
>ML784224.1:178127-205839 GCA_009831015.1 Picea engelmannii | reverse complement strand
TTCCTTTCTTAAGTCAACTTAAAAATATAACTTTTAACTTCTTGACTTTTCCCCCCCCCTTCAGTGTGAGACTATGACCTAGTGGGGGTGCCCAGGTCACTGAGTCTCCTCATTACCTCTCTAAGAGGTGGGGGACATTACACTTATGTTTATAACCCCAATTTCTTAACCAATTCTTATGAGATTATATTAGCTTGAGATCCACTGTCGATTAATGTGTTTATCTTAGTGTGTCGCATGATGGTCCTTATATGAAAAAAGTTACTTCTACAACCAATGCCTTCACCAATTTTACATGTCATACCAACCAATGAGACCTTGGATTCATCACCTGAATCCGATCCCAAGTTTGCGGGTCTTGATGCTACTGCCACTATTTTCCTTCCCTTCTTTTCCTTGAACCACTTTGGCCTCTTCTCAAGATGCAACTGCCAACATATGTCCTCATCATGTCCCTCTTTATTGCAATGCTTTCAAGATGGCTTCTTGTCCTTTCTTGCCACTGCATTTGAATCCTTTCCATGCCACTTCCTCTTGTCCTCTTTCCTTGAAGACGATTCCCTTGATACACCTGCTTTCCCTACTTCAATGTATGTCGCTTGAACAGAAACCTCATCAAGGTTAGTGGGTCCAAACATGAATACAGTATTTCTAATATGGGTAGGTAAACCTCCTATATACTTCATAAGGGTTTCCTGTGTATGTAAAGGGATATCCAACATCAATGTCATTTTATGAAAGCTATCTGTATACTCTTTCACTGTTTGTCATTTTCTTAGTTTTAAAGATTGCCATTCAATTAATGATTTTTCTTTATAACCCAAAGGATAGAATTGTTTCCTAAGTGCAGAAATGAAGCTTTTCCATGATGGAAATACATTACCCACTTATTGTGTTTTGTTTTGCAACTTTATTTTCCACCAGATGAGAGTTGTACCTGCAAGTCTCAAATATGCCAACTTGATTTGTGTGGTCTCATCCTTGATCTGTTGCACACTGCAGTAAACCTCCATCTGCCTAACCCAATTGTCAAGTCTCTCTGCATTAACTTCACCATCATATATGGTTAATTTGAATTTAACATCAAGTTTTAACAATGGAATTTCATTCTTATGTTTATGAACATGTTTCTTTGCATTGGATTTAGAACTTGAACTTGAACTTGAAGAAGAAGGAGAAGAAGGAGGTGATGATGGAGGTGAAGGAGGAATCTGAGGAGGATCCTCTTCCTCTTCCCTTTTTCCCTTTGAATATTTCCCAAGAACTGGTCTCTTTCATTCCAAGTAATCCTCGTGCAAAACTTTCACCATCTCCGACATAGCAAGGAAAGTTTTTTTAAACTCTTTCTCATCAAAAGAAAGTCCCTCTTCCGATGCCATCTTATCATTGTGAGAAGCTCTCTTTCTCAATCCAATTAATGGATTCTCTTTAACAATCTCACCTTCACCATGTTGTATCTTTTCCCTGGTTAACATGAAAAACTCAAATCCAAATGTCAACTAGCTCTGATACCACTTGATCCGAAAAGATCTTTTAATGACTGTGGTTGAGTTATTAAGCATGTGTTTATTAACCATTCAGAAAACTTAATGAAAGAGAATGAAGATAATATAATTATATCACAGCCATAAAATCATATACAAAACTGAACATAAGCAATAAGAACAACAAACCATGACAAGAGAAGTGATAACATAGTTCGACACAAAATTGCCTACATCTTCGGGCCTTTGTCTCAGTGGGGGAGGCTTCTTTATTAATTCTTAAATGCTTGAAAAGTACATAAAAAGTACATCAAATGGGTCTCATACTAGTCTCACTATTTTCTTCTCAACCTCAGAAATCCAACACAACTGACGGCACTGAAAAATACTGAGTGTAGCTCCCAGAAATGGCCCGCAAGCGTCTGCTCCTCAACAACTTCCCTGCATAAAAATGGCTTTGGCTTGGCTTTGCTTCAGCACAAATCTGATATGAATGTCCCCCCATGGCCTCAAAAATGCCTATTTTTTATAGACCTAAAGTTGTTTATCCTTCCCCAACTTCCTCCCAAAATTTGGGTTCAAAAAAATCCCAATATCTCCCAATAATGACCAAATCCTCTATTAACAGGCTTGAAAATTAATAAAAAATCCCAAAACTATGCAATAAAACCCACTCTATAAAAAAAATTCAATAATACACAAATTATCCCCCTAAATAAGGTGTGCGCCCTCAAATAGTGGTCACATGCATATAAAATTGGCCAAGCACTAGCCCAAAGGGCTAAGCGTTGGCCCTTAACATTCGCTAGCCCCAAGTTATATGGTGCATTCCATCGAACCGTTGGTCCACAAAAAAAATCCGTGCACCTTTTGGTGGATAGACTCCTGGATATATGGTAGGTTACAAGTGACCACGGGTTGGAGCTTAGCCCCAACCCCCTCCCTTTTGCACCCTTAACAATATAGACAAGATATATATTAATATGTGGGCTTATATAAACAAGTCATATACATGATGCGTTGGTATTAGGTCTCTTTGTCAAGGCGCTTGGGCTTGGTGGTGGTCATGGGTTCAAAACCCATGAACCCCAAAACAATTTTTTAACTTGCCACACATTTGATGACTGGGAGCCACATGGATACCCATGCCTGGACCACGTGGCACCACCACATTTGCCCGAAAATTGACAAGTGTCACTCTGCCATTGGTCCAAGTGTGCATCATCTGCCTAGTCACCTGTCACCACTGTTACCACATGTCACTTTGTTGATGTCAGGATGATGACGTCAGTAGGACGTCATGTTGACATCATCATTGACTTTTGCCAGTTGACCTATTGACTTTTTCGTTGTTTGGAAAAACTATCAAAGTGCGATAATTCTCGCATAAGGATCTTGTTTGAGAAAGTAAATATATGGCCGAAATCAGCGCGATGAGCCGGTCGCAATGAAATTGGTTTCATCTGATTCTGAAAATTTTTATTTTTGAGCCTTTTCTGGACCTGGAAGCCTCCTAGATCTGACTCTAGATCAAATTTCCCACTTCCTGAATGAGTTTTTGAGTTGATTTTCTTCCATGACTCAACAACTCATTTAGGAAGTCACTCGATCTCAAATTCACTCCCATTTTGGAATATAGATAAACCTTGTGCACCTTTCTGAGATGCTCAGGTCGAATGAACAACATAACCTTCTAGTGGTAGGCCTCCTCCAAACTCACTAGATCAATCCCCTTTAATTCTCTCTTGTCTAATTCTATTTCCATATCCCCACCATCTTCAGTACTTTGATCCTTCATTACTAGAATGGGGCCTGTGTAAGGAATTATTTTTTCAAAAATGGCCTAGAGTGGTTGGATCAACTCATTCTTTTTCACTTTGGGTGGTTCATTACATATCTTGTCCATCACTTGATTCTTTGGGGTATGCTTCAATATTTAAATAGAAATACTAGTAGAAGGTGTTCTAGCATGAGTATTAGTTGGTTTCTTAGGACCTAGCCTCATTTTCCCCCATGCTTGAGTGAATCTATCCTTGCTCTTCTTTATGGCCATATTCTTCTATTTGGGCGGAAAATTGAGTGGGTAGTCCCTAAAGATATTCCCAAGTTCGTGGAATTTTCTACATCGAAATGGGATGTTCTCAAAGTCTATTGTTTGGATCTAATCATTGTCTTGATGTTCTATACATATGGATCATGTAAGAGGCTTTGATATGTCCATATAGAAGTAGACCCTCACATAGGAGGTATAGAATCCTTATCGGGTGGCTTCATCAGATATGGCATAGGTCCCTGGTGTGTTACCAATCCCTTGTAGTATTTCTTCTAACCAGAACTCCTGAGGAAGTGATTAAAGTTGGATCCACACAAGGGCATGGGTGAAGTCTTCCTTTTTTGGGATAAAGTTTTAAGTTCAAAATATGAGGTACAACCCAGCTGAGTTGAAAAAATAGGGCCAATTCTCAAATATGTGGTCCCAATCTTCCATATTATGGAAGATCGTGGTGAATAAACCCTTTGGTCCTAGATGAAGGTCAATGTGTACCTTGGCCTTCCACCAAGATTTGATCCATCATAAAATATCTCGCTCTGAAGGCCATAAACCTAAAAATTTACCAATGAGGGCATGGTATTTGATATATTGGGTTTTCTCACCCACGCGATTTGATCGGATCTCGTATCTTGGCATTGTTGAATCCTACAAGAGGAATTTCCCTAGTTCCCATGCTTGAGCTGCCTTTGGATGGGAAGATTCTGGGTTCATCTCCATGGATTTCCCTTTGCTCGATTCAGCTTGTGGTGTGTTCCCTTATGGTGGCGGTATCAGTTCAAGGGTAGGTCATGAATTGCCTACATCCATGGGTGTAGGTTTTGATCCTCTGATAACTACATTACGATAGGAGGGGGGTCGCTCCCCCTCAGCTCTAGACATTATGAATATTTCCCAACCATCTCGCACCTAGGGAAGAAGTGTTTGTGATGTTAGGATCCTTGGTATTCATAAAACACTAGAGTTGAATGTGTAGTGCATAAAACCATGGCAGAGCTATTTCATCTCTGGTTTAAATATTTAAAATTAAACCATATTTATACTTTCCATAATCTTTCTCACCACCATTTTGTAGGTGCATGGTAGATATCCATATCTCACTAATTTTAAGTCCATCATCACAATTCAGGTTATAATGATGATTTTTTATTTCAATTGCTTTTAAGGATTGTTATTTTGAATAATGATTAATTTTAGTAATAACCTTATTATCTTCCAATAAAATATGATGTTTCATCTTGTATGAGCATCCTAATAAAGATGGGAATGAGATGTAATCATGTTGAATGTTTGTTTTATTCTCTATAAGCAACCAACCACCAAACACTCTTAGCCTACCATAAGGCCATATAATGCCAAAGCTCTCGGGTTTGTTGGTGTAGGTTGCAGGCAATGTTGGCCATAGAAGGGCATAGAGGTTCCTCTTTCCAATGGTAATAAGAATGGGAGAATGGTTAGAGAAGAGACTTTTCAAAGGGAAAATACACATTATGTACTCCGTCATGAATGAAACATACATGCCTTCCAAGAAGTATGGTGAATTATCATAAGGACACCTAAGTCAATGGTAGATGAGAGTATGGGAAAAAAGGTTGTACTTCTACAAAGGAAAAGGGATGAAATTATTATAATGTTTTTTTTCCTAAGGACACCCTTTACTCTTCCCCTCTCATGGATTCATACCCCCCTCGTTTCTTCTCAAGCAACCCTTTTGGTGGTTATTATATTATTCATTATGTTCAGTTTTCTAGCATTTATATTGTTATCACTACAACCAAGTGGACAACTTGGATTCATGACCATTCACTAGCCAAGCCTTTACATTGGGATCCAAGTTAAGAATACTTACAAAACATATTTACATTTTACCTTATAGGTTCATTACAACTCAAAACTCATGGAATTCAAATAACCATGCCATTAGGAAATTACATTATTTAATATAATATAATTGAAGGGTAGAAAACATGGTATTACATTCACCTCCCCTTTGAAGTAGGACAATCCTTAGCTTGCTTTTCTTTCCAACTTTCAGGGATATTGAGAACCTATTTTTTTTAGTCCCCCAACACTCCCATTTTTTATGCTTGGACATGTATTCCTTACCATATCCACCTAATCTCATAGCTTCAACACTATTTGGCCTTAATATCTACTTTCAGCTTCAATTGTCCTTGTTATGTTCACATGTTTCCCTGCAAGCTTCTCTTGGTTTTTGGATGGTACCATGCCATATTCATCTACACATAAATTATAGCATTAGTCTTGTCCCATATCATTCTTTATATATTAGTACATGTAAATCACACTTATCTCTTATTTTCCTTATACATATTGATCCTTGCAGCAAGTTTTATTATTGGATCCATCCACATATAGTAATGTTTTATTCCTTGTTTTTCTATTCACCATTCCTAGTGTACCAAATGAACCTTCTTGGGAAACAATGCGGTGCAATTCCTTTCCTATGAGTCGAGAATTTTCCTAGGGTTGAAATCCCAACATATGCATATGTTAATCATGAGAGAAATGCATTTTTATCATAGCCATTTCTATGTAGTATCATTCTTGTTATAATATTTTCAAATCAATATTGAATCACATATATTCATCATAAAAAATATAGCATGAAATATCAAACCAATAATTATCTCTATGATTATGATCACTTCACTTCACTTCTATGGGTAAGTTTTTGCATAGTGGATTTCTTTGACACACCCAAAATTCAGTGCTACATGACCTGAACCAACATAGATTCTTCTAGGTTACCTCTTCCTTAAATCCATCACCACACAAGCTTGAGAAATTCCCTTGATCTGGATTTTATGAGCAGAATGAAATGAATACAGATTATTAAAATATACTTAACACAGAATAATAGAGATACAGTAAAACTGGTTTTCTATTCAATAAGGAAATAAGTTGAAATTGTAAATGCAGCGGAAAACAAGCTTGTTGGAATGGTGGCAGCTTATCTCTGAAAAAATATGTGATGGTTGCGCTCATTCACAAGAAGATGATTACAATGAGGCTTTGAAGGCATTTTTTCAATAAACAAGAATTTCAAAAACCCTAGACATCCAAAACCTAACCCTAGGAGATGAAGCGCCAAAAGTCATGTGGGCTCCGTTTGGGTAAGTTAGTACATCAACTTCTCGAGGTCGTAAATTTTGCGTGCAATTTTTGTTTTAGTCACACGATAGCCCGTTGGAAAGGTCTATCCGAGGACTACACATTTTTTTTTTATTTATCAAAAGTAATTTGTGACTGTGATGAGCCCTAAAAATGTTGTTTAGCGCCTCAAAACAGCCCCGCAAATCAGGGGCCCGAAAACTAGGAAAAAAACTGTCAAACTAGAAAACTGCCAAAATGAAACAGTTGGAATAGGTGGGAGGCCACCGAAATCCATATGGATAAATCCTCCCCCCTTAGGAAGCATTGGTATACATTCTGTTAATTTCCCCCATCAAATGAGTAAAATTCTATTGAATTTGTCCCCGGGTGAGCCACTTGCCTTGGTGCAGGAGCTACCCTGCTTTGGCAACTCGATAAAGTTGGATCATTTGCTATCAAGTGCCCTTTATCTGTGTGTCCACAATTTGATCACTGGATTCATTTTTCATGTAGTCAAGGTTGAGCTATGTTGGTGTCAACTTCTCTGTTATCTCTAAGGTGTCCAATAATGGTGGGAAATATGGCCGAAGGAGATCCATGTTGAAGACTTTGTGCAGGCCAAGGAAAGGGGTAATGTTGAGCACAAAATCATTGTCACCAATAGCCTTGGTGATGGTGTATGTCCCATACCTAAGTGGGAGAAGATTTCGATGGGGCCCTGTAAGGCGTTCTTTCTGCAAGTGCAACCAAAATTTTTCGCCCACCTGAAACTTATGTGGCACCTAGTGTTGATCATGGTTTTGCTTGTACTTGGCATTGGACTTCTGTAAAATATCCTGAACATGTTGGTGGATGCGATGTATCCGCTCAATGAACTGGGTGGCTTTGTCAACTTCTGGTGGCGCAGGAGACGAGTCGGTCGAGGTGTTCCCTAGGGGTATTGAAACATCCATGGGGCCTAATGGTTGGAATCCCAACCCCACCTGAAAGGGGTTGTGGCCAGTTGAGCTATGCAGGGCTTGGTTGTAGCTATGTTGGACATAGGGAAGACTCTCATCCCATGTGTGGGGGTTCCTAGAATTGTACATGTGCAGGATATGTACCATCATCCAATTGACGACCTCAGTTTGGCCATCTATCTGGGGGTGGAAGGCAGTGGATTTGGTGAGCTTGGTATCCAGTAGTGACCAAAGGCTCGACCAAAATGTGTTGAGGAACTGATTGTCCTGATGTGAGACAATGGATTGTGGGATCCCAAAGTGTACCCAGATGCATTCAAAGAAGAGCTTGGCAGTGGCCTCTGTAGTGATGTTCTTCTTGCAGGCGTCCAGAATCACCATCTTGGAAAAGAGATCAATAACCAAAAAAACACAGTCATTACCCCTCTTGGTGGATGGGAGGACTGACATGTAATCCATTGATATGGATTCCCACAACTTTTCAGGATTAGGAAGAGGGGTGTACAGGTCCTATTTCTTAGTGGTCGGTTTGGCAATAGCGCAGGTGGTGCATGACCTGATATACTTGTCAACATCTTGTCAAAGTTTTGGCCAGTAGAAATGGTTTTGCAGCACCGCCACTGTCTTTTCAACACCAAAGTGTCATGCCACCTGACTATGGTGATATTCTCAAATCAACTCTGTGCGCTCGCTTGATGGAACACAGAGATGGCCCAGACAACACAACATCCCGTCCTGAAGATGGAAATTAGTGACCACTAATTTTTCTCCCAACATTTGGAAGGTGGTGGAGAAGTCAGGGTCTGTCTCATAAAGGTGGGGGAATCCAGAGGTCTCATGGCTGCAAGAGACTTGCATCGTGGTGAGTGTTGCGAATGGAGGTCGGCTGAGGAAATCAGCAACTCAGTTGGTACTTCCTATTTTATACTTGATGTTGAGGTGGAACTGTTGTAAGTATGTGGACCACTTCTGATGGCAGTCATTCTGCAATTTTCCTTGGGTCTGCATAAACTGTAGTGGCTTGTGATCAGTTTGGATGACTGTCTCTTTCCCAATAATGTAATGTCTCCACTGGAAGAATGCTTGCAAAATGGAGTACATTTATTTGTCGTAAGTAGGGTATTTATGGACAACATATGATAGTGTCTCACTATGATACTCCACAGGGTGGTTGTGTTGAGTGAGAACGATACCCACAGCATAGTATAAAGCCTCTGTCTCGATATAAAAGGTATGTTGCAGGTCCAGTAATGAAAGTATTGGGGATGAGCACAAACGTTGCTTCAATTCATCGAAGGATTTTTGTTGGAACATGCCCCACACAAATGTTTCCTTACCGCCACCCCTGGTTACTTGGATGAGGGCCCATGTGATATGAGAGAATCCCAACATGAACCTGTGATATAAATTGGCGAGGCCCAAGAATCTTTGAATCTCAGTGAGTGTGGTTGGGGCTGGCCAGTCACAGATGACATGGATCTTGGATGGATCCACATGCACACCATGTTGATCAACTATGTAGCCTAAGTAATGGACCTTGTCCATGCCGAAGGATCATTTTTCCAAGTTTGCATATAGTTTGTGTTGTCGCAGGGTGTGCAGAACCTATTGAAGATGTTGCAAGTGTTCCACCCAATTATTTTTTTAGATGAGGATGTCATCTAGATACACCACTATAAACGTACTAGTGAAAGGTCGCAGGATATCATCCATCATCCTCATAAAAGTTGTTGGATCATTTTTCAAACCAAAGGGCATGACCAACCATTCAAAAAGACCTTCTTTTGACTTGAAGGTGGTCTTCCATACATCTGTATGTTCTATTGGGACTTGGTTGTATCCAGAATTCAGATCAATCTTACTGAAGTATTTGGACCCCGTGAGTTGATCAAGGAGTTCGTCGGTTTGGGGAATCAAGTACTGATTCCGAACCATGATTTTATTCAAGGCCCAGTAATCAATGTAGATTCGTTGGGTCCTATCTTTGTTCTACACTAGTACGATTGGGCTCTCACAAGGTGATGAGATGGGACGGATGTGCCCCTTGTGCACCAGTTCTTGGATATGCCTCTTGATCTCCTCATTTTCTAACAAATAGCGGTGGTAGACCGTCCCATTGGGTAGCAGTGCGCCTGGGGTCAGATCGATGGGATGCTTGACCTGCCAGTGCATAGGTACCCTGGTAGGAGAGGAGAATATATCTAAGTATTCTTCCATGACCTTATCCACTTTCTTATGTTGTGTGGAGAGATCGGCTATGAAGGCCCTAGATGTGGCTGCCATCTTTCTTTTACTCTAAGAGCGAATCACGAAGAAGACAAATTTCTCGGTCTGGGAGATGACCTTCCTGCATTTCTTAGCATAGATCAAGGAAATAGCATTAGGAGGTACTGCCTCGGGTATCATGTACAATTCCCTATTCAAAGTAATAATAACACTACAAGGCCTAGACTCATATACAGCATGACGTTTTCATAAATAAGGTTGTCCCAAAAAAAAAATTACAAGCTTCGAGAGGAGCAACATCACACAATACCTTGTCTTTGAAGGGATTAATGTCATATGACAGTCGACATTGTTGGTTGACGCGGAGATCGCTTCCTTAGTGAAGCCATCCAATGGTATAGGGATGTGGGTGCAGCATTTTTGGCAAGGCTAACTAATTGACAGCCTCTGTTGAGATGAATTTCTTCTAGATACTGCTATCAATGATGAAGTGAAACAAGGTGACATTTACCCACATCTGCGAATGGAAAAGGCACTCGCCTTCTTCTGTCTCGTCTAGTTCACCAGGCTGGAGCTTGGTGGTAGAAACTGTGGAACTAGGTTCTAAGTCAATGATCTATCTTCCCCTTTCTGGTTTTGACTCAGAGTCAGAACCCTCATCTGATTCATAGGCTTTCACTTCAACCACCAGTGACTTCTTTGAGCAGAAATCAACATTTTTATGCCAAGGGATCTTATGGAAGTAGCACCACTTCCCAATATCCTTCTTTGTCTTTCCGGTGTCTTTCTTTTCTTGCGGTTTTGATTGGTTTTCCTAATACTGTCCATCTTTTCTCTATCCTTTGTTCCCCTTTCCTAGTTTTTGCTGCGAGGGGTTCCCAGGCTCAAATTGTCATGTCTTTTGTTGAAGCTTCTGCTCGATTGTGACGGCATATCGATAGGTCACGCCCAAGGATGAGATGTCCAGAAATTCCATTTCAGTCTGTATGTATCTATTCATAGCACCACGATACTTGAGCACCATTTTTCACTCTGAATCTTTGATACCCAGCTTGGTGCGCATGGTATGGAATATATTTGTGAAATCTGGCACTGCTTGGTCTCTTTCTTGCCGCAGTGTGGTCCATTTGGTATACAAGTCGTCATAACTTTTGACAGGGTAGTATTGTTCCTTAATAGCATCCGTAAAGGATTCTCATGTGGTCACAAATGTAAATAATTAGGGTTCCTCTGTTTCCTTTTGCTCACAAAAAGTTTCCCACCAATCTTTGACATGGTGAACGGCTTTGAGGAGCGCAAAAGTGTTGTTTTCTCTATTTGAAAAGTTATGGACAGAAAAATACCCTTCTAGTAGATTCAACCACTTGTCTATAGCATATGTGTCTATCTAACCTTCAAATATAGGAATATCGAAGTTGATTTGTACCTTAAAGGGGGCGGCACCTCTGCTTGAGGAAGATGCATCACCTATTGGTAGTCGCTGAAGGATTTGTGCGAAACTATCCATCATATCATTCCTCTATTGCATGAGGGCTTCCTCAAGCAACATTTTGAAAGGATCTCATGTCCTGTCATCTTTATTTTCTCCTGCCATGAGAGGTCGTTTGGGCATGCAAGAGATTTTTTCCTCAAGAGAAACAAGCTCGATGGCCCATTCTTTGTACCCTGACCTCGTTGGGGACATGCATTGAGAGGACAAGGAGTAGACCGCTCTGATACCATTGATTCAGATTTTATGAGCATAACAAAATGAATACAGATTATTAAAAGATGCTTAACACAAAATAACAAAGATACAGTAAAATTGGTTTTCTATTCAATAAGGAATTAAGCCGAAACTGTAAAATGCAGCAGAAAACAAGCTTGTTGGAATGGTGGCGGCTTATCTCTAAGAAGAGATGTGACGGTTGCGCTCATTCGCAAGAAGATGATTACAATGAGGCTCTGAAGGCCTTTTTACAATAAACAGGAATGTAAAAAACCCTAGACATCCAAAAACCTAACCCTAGGAGATGAAGCACCAAAATTCATGTGGGTTGCATTTGGGTAAGTTAGTACATCAACTTCCTGGGGTCGTAACTTTTGCATACGATATTCATTTTAGGCGCACAATAACTCGTTGTAAAGTTCTATCCGAGGACTACACATTTTTTTTTATCAAAAGTTATTTGTAACTGTGGCGAGCCCTAAAAACGTTGTTTTAGGGCCTCAAAACGGACCCACAAGTCAAGGACCTGAAAACTAGGAAAACAAAATTGCCAAACTGGAAAAATGCCAAAATGAACCAGTTGGTATAGGTGAGAGGCCACCTACATCCATCTGTATCATCCCTTATTTGAAAAATTGGTCTCTTAGAAAATCTATTCCACCAAGTGAAATAGTTTAGACAAGAAGAGTGTAGGCCTTCAAAGTCCCCCTACCAAGGTGTCCCACTAGGGAATTGAAGCCAAACATTAGCTCAAAATGATTAAGGCATACCACACAATTATAGTGTCAACATAGTATCATCCTCCCCATACCTTCAAGCTTGTAGCAACCAACATTTGTCCTCAATATGCAAATCAATCATATCACCTGCATCATAATCATACCACTTCTGTGAAATATCATCATCACAATTTGAATCTACCCATTACAATATTCAAATTAAACGAATGTGTAATATTTTTTTGTAACACTTAGATTTATATGTGGTAGTGAATTCTTCATTATGAACTTACTCTTCCAATCCATATCCAAGATTGACCTACATGTTGATGTGTCCTCTCTAGCAAGGTATTATGTAGTCGAGAATCACAACTTCCCCATGCACATGATTTCACTCGTGGACACATTCACAATAACATATAGAATGATCACATAATTATAATGTTGTAATAATTCAATCCCTTCCACTCTTATCATTTTTATTTTCAATGACATGCATTCACCGTTGTTTGGCTCTAAAGATGTCCTAAAAACAACCTCTATGCATCAGCCGAAGGTAGGCGCTGGCACAAGCATTTTACTTGTTGCCTACGTAGGTTCTTACCTTTTGTTTTCAATACCCAGCCTCCAGAGATGAAACACCTGTAAAGGAACAACAATTGTAAAGGGAACACCAATTGGTCTATTCGAATAAATGACACTTCCTATAAAGGGAACAACAATCATGACAAGGGAACGACAGTCATTTCATTGGGTCGAACTAATGTGGAATTAATTGCATTGTAGTATTTTCCCAACTATCTAATTTGTCAACCTGGGGTTCGTAAACTGACGAATCACACGAAAAGTATATGCAAGATTGAAGCAGGACTAATCTAATATAATTTTTAAGCTACGACTAAAATTGAATCATTAATCTAATGCAGGAAATTGAAACACACGACCAAAATGAAATTGCATAAATGAAATTAATCTAGGAATGGGAAACTGCATAAATGAAATTAATCTAGGAATGGAGAACTACATGAAGGAAAATCAAATACAACATGTGAAGAGTTGAATGACACAACAATGTATGTGAGCTCATGCCAATGAAGAAATCTTACATTACAATAATCAAATCAATCTTCATAACAAAATAATGAAAGCATGAAAACCAAAACTATGAATCCAAGCCCAGAATCCCTTTCTCTTTCAAATTACAAATCTAAGACTAATCCAGATTTCTAGTTGAATATTAATGACTATTGTTAATGACTACTCTAATTCCATCCTAATTACTCAAATGTCTACTACTCCCTCATGAAGAGAGAGCGCTCTCTTTTATACACGAGAGCCTTGAAGATAAGATAACCATCTCATAATTATAGATCCACTATTCTCTCAACTATTCTCCATTATTACAAAATATGATCCCTTCAAATCCTCACACATATCTCTCATACATCTTGGATAAGATATTCCAACCAAATCTCCATGATCTTCTCCTTGAATTATCTCCTCGGATATTGAAATGGTGGAGGAAGTATTCAAGAAGTCCTTTTGAATTAATCCTTCACATATTCCTACACATTACAAAGCTCACACATTTTTGAGATATATATGTAAACATGTCAATTTTCTAATATTTAATCACAAATTCCATTTTAATACTAAAATGAATAAAGTGGAGAATAATAAGGTGAAAGCCAAGTATATTTATGAAATGATATCGTGAAAGGTTAATGGGGCGATGAAATGTGAATAATAATGAAGGGAAGGGTGGATGAAAATAGGACATTTCTTAGCCCCAACAACTGTATCTACAAAATCATCATAATTGTTCATTCATTGAGATTTCCAAGATTCACATATACACATATTCATATTCACAAGGTCCACCCAATGCACCATTGCATTAAATAAAAAATATCATATTACAATACATGTATCCATCATGATAAGTTGTAGGACTCTAGTGAATTCTAGACACACATTCCAACCACTTTGTCAACACAATCAACCATCAGTTCATCTTCCTTTTTATCCTCTCACAACACCATCTCATGAAATTTCCTTCTTTGCAAACTCAATCCCTCTAGAAATCCAACCCCTCAAGTGCATTTGTGAAAGAAAAAGGGTTATAGTGTAGGACACCCATATAAGTTGGGATACCATTGGATAGCTATGTGATGATCCTTGGCTTTCACAAATCCCTCAATAGTGTGATTTCTCATAGGGTTTTTCACATGGAATTTATTTTCATGTTTGAGCATAAGTATCACCGTTCCTTTGTTGCGACCTCATAATCATTGTAGAGCAACATTCTATCTATATAGAATATTACATGAATCCATCAAATTATTTCAATGATTACATATGTGCAAGGTTTTCAACCTTTACCATATGCACTTGGGTATTAATCAAACTTATGAATACATATATCACTAATCGATCACTCATTGTATCAAGCATAATTAAAGGAGTTTAATATTTCCAATTTATCACATATGAAATATTCATGGTTTAACATGCCTTCAACAACATCTCTACATAACAAACCAAGAACCCATCATGCAAAATTTTCAAGAATCCATGAGAAAAATCATTTCTAACATTTCTATCTACCACATGTATAACAATATCCATGATATCAATACATGTAGGGATGCTAACACATTGTATAAAATTGGTTTCCTCCTGAAACAAGGATGAACTTGTGAATTTTCCTTTCTAATCCTTTAGGTCAATGGCCTTTTGGATGGAATTTTAACCAACCACAGTTACAAATTTGACCTTATTTTTCCTCAACCAATCAAGGATGCGATGCATCACATTACTAAATACATGAGATTTTGTCTTCTCCCTTCCCTCTCCAATAAAATTCTAACATACTTTTCCATCCTTGAGCTATGCCAAGCACTCCTTTCTAGACATAAACATATAAGGCAATTTTGAGTACAAGAAACACACTTACAAAATAATTATAAATATTATTTCCTCATATTACTTTTTTTAGTGGTGTCCCATGAGGGAATGCAACATACCTCCACCATGTCTCTCTATAAGTGTTTCATTTAAATTATTCATCCCTATTTACTCAATTAACATCGTACCACATTTAGTCAATCTATGATAACACATATCAATAATTGTATATATGCACATTCATGCATCATCATTCTTTAGTGTATATGCTTGGGAATTTGCATTCCAACAATTATTATCTATTGCATCTATCAATATTCATACGCCTTAATCATTTATGCATAGCCGCATTCTGCAAACAAGAGAAATATAAACTACTTTAGTTAAATATAACTTCGGTGATGTCACATGAGGGCATGCAACATCCCTCCACCGTGCCTAGGATACAAGTGTTTCATTTTCATTCTTCATCCCTAGTTACACAACCAACATCATACCACATTAGACAATCTGTGATGACACATATCCATAATTGTATGCATGCACACTTGTGTATCATCGTTCTTTAGTATATACACTTGTGCATTTGCATTCCAACATTGATTATCTCATGCATGTATCAATATTAATATGCCTTAATCATTTACACATAACCACATTTCTTAAACCATAGAAATATACATGATAATATTGCAATAGATGGGATAAGGAAATCTCCCTTCCAATTCCCAATGCATGGTAAGGATTTCCACAATTCAATGTTGATCTAATTTATAAAAACACTTTGAGTCACACAAAATCACCAACAATAATTTCTCACTTAAGTTGCCATCCAATATTCATATACTCAAGTCTACGTGTAATTTTTTATAGTGCACAATGTTTATAAAAGTAAAATGGAATATAGAGTGAGAAAACTTCCTTATTTTCACAGGTGTCATGACCCCATAGGATGTCTTTCCAGATATTGTGATCATGCACCTCCTAAGGGCATGTAGCACCACAATGGTTCTTACTTGGTTTCTTAGCAACACCAAGAGTACTTCATCTGGACTATGCCTCTTCACCTATAGAATACCCATACTTTGTTCTAGGCCATGGGGGAGTCACACTCCAAGTCTATGCAATGCACTTATATACTTAGACAATCTTGTTAATAGTATTAACACTGAGTCATTTAAGCATGCATCCATGAACATGAAAAACCAAGAGAACACTTGTGAAACAAACAAGAGACACACAGAGATATAGTGCAAGCGGAACAAGATGTGCCTAACACCCGGTTGAGTCTTATTATTGTGAAAAAGTTACAATATGAGCATTATTGGCTTAGTTTACAACTTGGGAGAGACTCACGAGTCGCCTCACTTCACTAACAAACTCATATACATATTTTTCCCACCAAGACTCTCTCTCACAACCACTATCGCAACCCCTATGGTGCACCCCGGATCTGTACCCTTCCACAGACTCATTATCTCTTCTCTATCATAGAATTCACCAAGCTAACATAGACTTTGGTTCTACCTCACACAAACCTACATTCAAACTTCCCCAAATTCTCCTTGTGTGTCCCACTCTTGTCTACTTGTCTTCCATATATTCACAACTCTGTGTTATGTTTGGTCTTGCCTCAGTCACTTGACTTTCCCTTTATGCCTTCTTGTTCCTTGCTTCCTTCCTTGGTTGTGTGCTCTTGTGATCTTATATGGACTCCAAATGTCACCTTCATGAATCATCATATCTTTTGGGTGTGTCATGCCCCTTTGTGGACCATCGTGCGAAAATGAACCAACATACCCCTTCGTGGACCAGTTGCACCCAAACAAACCCATACACACATCATTCATCACATCTCTTGGATCGACACGTACCTCTTTCCTTGTACGTTTCCTTGTGTCGATCGACGTGACTCTTCATGGGTGTGTCAATGGGTTCATCCGACCTCTCCAATGCACCCATGCTTCTAAGGGAAGGTGGGTCCACTCCTTGGGTGCATGCCCAAGTTTCCCCATCCTTTCCCAAATGCAAACCAAGTCTCCATCAATCGTTGCAAGGAAAGTAAGGTGTGTGCCCCCTTGGTGTCGCATGTCATCATTGTGTTCCCAAGATGCTCCTGCTCACACCCTCATGTTTTATTTAGCTCAACTTATCGCATTCCCCTTGTGTTCTCTTTCCTGACTCGTCTCCAAGTCTACCCAAGGATCATGTGCGCTCGATGGGTGTCACAGGAGACCTTACAACGGGTGAATTGGTACACATGCCCAATGTCCAACATTACAATTGTTCTCCAAGAATCTACATATTTTTTTTTATCTTGGACCACCTTTATATTATATCTAGTTTTGGCAATCGTTCTCCCATTTCCTTGAGAAATCTCGTCCAAGCACAACTTTGGCATTAAAATTGTTCCAACACACTTGAATTTTGTACTTCCTCAATAACTATTTTCCGAGTGAGTTGAATTTCATCTTTCACTTCATGATCTTTACACATAAGTTTTTGGTCTATATCCTACAACATTTCCCAATCACATATACTCTTTCCACTTGGATGGTCTATCCATCATATATATGTATAGAATGTCATCAAATAAAGGATTAAATTTTATGTTTTTGTTGATGTATTCAACGTTTTCCTTTCTTCTTTGGCCAGAAGCATTGCCTATTCAATGTCGTGATTGTCTTGTACTAGCTTGGGTTTTTAGAATGTGACACATTATGCATTCCATTTCGAATGGTCTTTCTTAACTCAATAGAGTTAAGAGCATATATTTAGTTTTGTCACATGATAATTTCATCCACTACTCATCAGTAACCCTCATGATTTTGTTGTACTTTTCTTATTTCAATCCCTCTCACCTAGAGATATCACTCCATAATACATGAACTTCAATACATTTTGTCTACAATTCATATTTTCATGTTCTTATTTCAATCACATATGCATATAGTGTTACATTGAGCGTACCAACAATGTTATTTTTGGTTTCCTTCGATATGATTGATATCAAAATGAGATCCAAAGGAATACAAACCATCTTGCTATTTGGAATTCATATTTCCTTGGTAAAACAAGTATCACACACTGATATGGTGTGTTCTCGACTTGGATTTACTTACCCATCAAGTAGTTCTTTCACAACTCAATACATGCACCATGGTACACCTCATATTCACTTCAGTGCACTCTACATTTTTTTGCCAGATGTGACCCATCATATGTGAAAATTTTGTTCCTTTTTGTATCATGATGATCCAAAATTGTGGTTGTTTTGTACTCATGTATTGTATTGGACCATGATTAGATGTTTTATGTATTGGTGGAGGGCCTATGTAGTATCTCCATATTCCTTGTGGTTGGTCATGGCCCATCCTTTTAGTCCCCATTTCAAGTTAGGAATTTCTCTTATGGATTTGGCTGACTTCCCCTTGATGTTGGTAACTCTTCATCATGTCGATCATTTATGATCTGGGTAGGTATGTGACCATCTTGGGGTGGATCTACTAGGACACATGATCTAGGGGAGCTACTAATATCTTTCACTTCTTTGTATATGATGTAAAAGTGTTGCTCTTGTTGTAATGGTTGTCACACCTATGTATATCACACTTATCTTATACATAAGCATGGATCCATATCTTGTGTATTTATTAAATTTTGGCCATCTACTATCAGAGATTATTCTACGTATGCTCACTCAATTTCAAGTTTCTTGAGGCAGTACATGTATCTCAAGGCACATGTCACATCTTCTTAGGCACAACTAGGCTATTTATGCATGCATGGACATCCTCTACTCATGCCACATTGAGGATATTATAGATCTCTCTCATTTGGTCATCTTTTGAGTTATTTTATGCATGAATTGAGGGATGACCCACTCTTTTGGACATCATACTAGCCGTTGGGGGTTTTATGACCTTTTTCTAACTTTGAGGGTCATTCCCATGCTTCATGGAGGTGTCTTTACTTGAGATATACTCATGGCCTTGCCTTGGAGGCACTTTTTGAGAGTCAGTGATAATTGTTTGGAAGTCTCCCACCTTTGGGGACCTACTCACTCATTTCATGAGGTCATTCCACATAAGGAGGCTAGATAATGCACTTTGCTTGCTTGGGATGATACTACACCACATTTTGAGGCTTGGAGTACACTCCTTCAAAGGAATATTGAGAATCTACATTAAATATCCCCCTCCTTTGGTGGGGCGTCCCCTTCTCATGAGAGTTTTATTGTACATGTGACATGTATTACTTGTGTTTTGACTTAGTCTCCTTCTTTGTGTGGAAGACAAGTCACTTTTTGTGAGTCTCCTGGGCTAATTTTAGGGAGATAGAAAATAATAAAGAATTATAAGGATATAGAAGCCTCGTCTATAAATAAAGGCTCTCCTCTCATTCCAATTTTTTTTTGTTGTTCAACATCATTTGATAATACAAATTATTCAAAATATTTTAAAGGTGTTGGTGTCAAATTTTGAAGCTCTCTCTTTCTTGCTTATTTTTTGTGTGCATCAAATACTAGTTGTGAATTCTAAAGACTTCTACTAGCTATCAAGTTCGATCCATTTGAACTATTACTTAATCACTTGGAAGGAACACATCTAGGGTTTTTATCTCTTCCATCTTCCTTTGTTGGTTTGGTAAGTGTTTAACCTCTTGTCTTGTCTTTCCTTTGGTTCCTTGGCAAGGTTTTTAGGTATTTCATTCAAGCCATAATTAATTTTGTTGGTGAATGTCTTTCCCTTGTAGAATCCCTTATTGTAGGGCCTTGGTCCTCATATATTATATTTATTAAGGTAAGGGATTTATCTACCCTTGGGGTTCTAATATCTTGCCCTAATTTTTAAGGTAAAAGTGGCCAAATTTAAGAGGAGCATACTTCTTGACCCCATATGCCCTAATTGGAGAAAAGGCACTAATCTTCTCCCAAAATCCATCAAAAAAACCCTAAAAAATTGAAATATTTTATTTTTGTTTGTTTAGAAGGAAATCTAACAACGAAATTCAAAGAAAAATATTTATTGTCTAGTGTAAAGTTAATGGTTTATTTTGTTTCCTAGACAAATTTATCCTAGGGTTTGTGCTTAATTGTTATTTCTAACAAATAAGGAGGAAAAAAGGATTTATATAAAGGAGCTTCAAGGTGTTATATAACATTTCGTGGGCTGATTTAAGGAATTTATGAATTATGGAAATTAAATTGCAACAAAAAAAAAAAGATTTGGTGAAACCCTAAGGCTAGGGTTTGTTGCTTCAAGGTGTTTTATTACTCATACCTAGCCTCTAATTCATTTATAGATTGTTTACACAATCTTATATTACATATCCAGTGGTCAATTTAATATCTAAGGTGCTTATAATTTCTTATCATTTACTTGGAGGTTTATTTGGTGAATTCCAAGCACCAACTTGTGAAACCTCGGGGGGGGTGGGGTTTAGCCATCTATTTTATGAGTTATTATTTAGTTAATTATTACACATATTTAGAACTTGTCTCTAACACTTTTTTGGATATTATTGCATATAATATCTCTTTCCCAATTGGAAACATCCAAGACGTCTTGCTCTCTGGTGCATAAATTCTTTCTTAGATGGTCTTCTCATGATCTAAATCTAAATATTTTTTTTGTTTTATTCATAAAACAAATTTAGAAGTGGAAGGGAAACCCTGAGTTTGTCCTCTCTTCGCATATGATCAAGTTGTAGTCACAAGCACACACTACACCATTTATTTCATGCTAATTATATTCACCCTTTGTGCCCTAAAGTAGCTTAAAACTGGTTCGAACATCTTGTAAGTTTCATTGGTTGAGTGATTGGTATAAATACAAATATGAATGTTTTTAATATTGCTTGTCTTACACACCATATTTTTCTCATACATACACTAGCTCCTAACCCTCTCTTTTTTAATTGGATATACTTGTGGTTTATGCTATTGTTCCTAGTCGTTTATATTTAAATCATTTAATCACTTATTGGAATCCTTGTGCATGATCTTGTTACTTATATTTCTAGATTCATTAAATCAAATCATAAGTTGGCATGGTTCTAATTCAATTGAAGAGGTTTACTTATTCTAATAGGGATACCCTCCATGGATTCTAGGATTTGGCCTAAAGTGAAGGGGAAAGTGTATTGAGGTGACAGTGGTGCACTTCCCATTTTGTTGCCCCAATTAGCACCTGTGTTGGGACTTTTCACAAGGGTGTTAGTTCAAGTGGTAACACACCATTATGGAAATATATGCAATAAATAATAACATTTGTTCATCTTATATAACCATACTATCATCATAGACATTTTCTTACCAATTTAATGCATCTTGGGGATTATTCATTTTGGTAGATTTAGTGTTCAAAACAAAGCTCTTCTCTATTAAAAATTTTAGGATATGAGGATTAAATTTTAGATAATGACTTGCTCAATTATATTCTTCAATAAAAGGGCTCTCAAACCATTGTACGCGTTCTCTAAATGGAAAATGGATCTTGTTTTAAAGACTTACAAAAGTTAGTAGTTTAACATATTTCTATACCCTTCCAATGCAACCTCACTGGTGTAAAATGATGGTCATACTTGGACTACAAAATTGTGCACTAGATAACTTGCATTGATCTAATTATGCATGCCATAAGAAAAATAAAAGAATGATTTAATTTGCCCCATTAGCTATTACTAATTCATGAGGACAAACGGGGTTTTCAACTTCCATGCACCACTTCAAGAATTTTTGTCCACTCAAAATGTTTATGATATCATATTCATTTTATCCTTCTCTACAACACTAGAGCTTCCCATTTTTACACTACCATAAACCACATTGATGACTTAGTTATTTTCCTAGTACATCTTTGTGTCCAGTTTGATGTGGGATCCACTTGGTTATTCCTACCATTGATTCTAGGACTCACTCCTCCCTTAAAATACAAATATACTCTAGCCACAATCAATATCACCATAATTTTGATCAAATGCCACTTACAACTCTTATGTCTAGAGTAAGCCAGACAAAATATGGCCTTAAGCCTTTGTTGTCCCAATTAGAATAAAATCCTCGAAGTGTGGTCATTTGTCTCATGGATTCAATGAACCATTTCAAGTCACTATAACTCTTCATACACCTATTGGTCATTCTCATAAGTAATAAATTTATTGCAAGGGTGGAAACTAGCCATTCCAAGAAAATAAAAGATCCAAGGCAATAAATCTATAAATTTTCCCAACATATTTGATATGAAATGGATCATTATATAATTTGTCATATATTTTGATACTTTTTGGTTGTAAAAATTGGAGTTATTGGCTTGTAGGCCTTGTTTTAGGGGTAGGTCTCCTTCGGTGATTTGGGGTCCATAAACTTCTGGATCTTGTTTGAGGTCTTAAACGGTCATTTTGGGCGTTGGAACTTTGCAAATGAAGTTCATAGCCTTTCGATGTTGTTTTACACATCAAGAGTTTTCCAAACACATGAAGATTTCATCAATCAGAGTTCATAAGAAAAATTTCAATGTCTCTTGCAAGTTGACCTATCATATTGAACACCATGATAAATAAAGTTACCAACTTGACACAAACCCTCTAGAGTTATTGTTTTCTTGGAGGTTGCATTTGGTGGTTGTTCTTACCCTCATTCAAAACATGGTGCCACTAGTAGCACCCATTTTTAGGGGGAGTTAAAATTAAAACCTTTTTCAACCATGATCCTTAATGTTGTTAACTAAATCCTTAAAATCAACCCTTGAATCAAAAAGCGGTGCTACCAATAGTACCCATTTTTATTATTTGGGGTCAAAATTACAATTGGAATAGTGGTGTCACAAGTAACACTTTTTTTAAGGTTAAAATTACAACGTGTTTGAAACGATGGTCTTAACAACTTGTACCGCTCCAACAAAAAACTTAAAATCAATTGTTAAATCAAAAAGAAGTGTGAGTAGTAACGATGTTTTTTATTAAGGACTTAAAATTCCAACATTTTTAAATCAATGTCTACAAAATTGTCATTGTTACAATTAAAATGGCCATACTTTCACTTACTCACCGTCATTCTTTCCTTAAAATATTTTAAAAAAAAATCTAAAAAAACTTAATTTTTGTTTTTTAAACAATTTTTTTTAAATGAAAAACAAAAAAACTAACTAAAATAACCAAAAATAATTGAATACAAACAAAATTTTAAATTTTTTTACAAGAAAACAATGTAGAAAAGGAAAATACTTAAAAATAAAAAATAAAAACTTAAAAAAAAATAATATTACAAATCAAAACACATGTAAAAATAAAACAAAAACAAATTAAAAAAAAAATGAAACAAAAAAAATTAATTTTAAACAAATTTTAAAAAATTATTTGGAAAAAAAATACATATGTTAAAAATAACCTTAAAAATATAGAATTCTGAAAAAAAATACATATAAAAACTTTGTATATATATATAAAGCTTATTATAAAAAATAGCTTCTTAAAAACGTGAGGGGGTGATTATGAGAATCACCCCTCTCCATGTTATAATGCTTCTATATGTAAAAAATGTTATAACATAGTGAGGGGTGATTCTCATAATCGCCCTCTCCCCCTTTTACCCTTTTCAAAGTATGTTTTTTTAATAACATAGGGAGGGGTGATTTTCATTGTAACGACCTCATCGTTACAACTACATGCGACGCAATGCAAAAGAAATTTTTATTTTTATTTTTTACACAAGATGGCAACAATAACAACAGTCAAACAATGCAACATGACGACGAACACAACGCACGCAGATCAGGCAAAAGACAACATCAACTCGGCATACTAGCACATCATGCAATTGGACGAAACATGCAATAATCTAAAGATAGATAAAAACGACTACCCACCCGACACAAACAAGACAATGCCTACAAGATAAATCCCTCGTGCTAGGAGACTGAATCATCTGTCAATAAATACATGAAGACTATACCCAAGCACCCAAGCAACAAGTTGACAAGACACAAGGTGACAACACTCAAAACTAGATTGCGCAACTAACCGAAAGATTTCTGGTTCCTACAAGGCAACATCTGTGTTGAAACAACTATGACCAACCACCATTCACAATTCGACTTAAGGCACAAGGCGCACAGTAACCAATTAATTGTTTAACTATTAAACATTTTAGGAAAAACTATTAAACCCTCAACCATTAATATTGCGCAAGTTATTAAACTATTACGCCAATAAACCATAAACCATTAATTGTTAATTTTTAATCATTATGTCTAAGTGCGAATGAGTGAACTATTATCATTGCAGCATTTAATCTATTGTTTGCATAAGTCATAAGACATATATATAAAACCATTGACAAATAAAAACAATAAATCTAATTGCAGTAAGGATCACGACCATCATTGAAACCATATCTTTTTAAAACTGATATGTCATACATTCAATTAAATTACTACCTAATAGCTTGAATGACGATAAGTTTGATGAAGTTAATATACAAAACAGAAATCGCCTCTTTTTAGAATATACATCATTTTTTGTCAGTTAAAAATATAGCAGTCTAGAAATCGCAGTCCCTTAATAAAATCATGTGTTATCTATTAATAATAAATCAACATTCAACAGATCATTTTCCATTAATAAGGAATTATTCATATAAAAGGAATTAACAAGATATGTATCGTTGTATATTTAAAAGGAAACGTCGACTATGATAATAGAAGTTGCTATCTGTTAATGCTATCAATCAATAATTCTATCAATATGCTATCAACATGTTATCGACATACTAAAATCATTGTCCAATAATGTTGTCAATCAGTAATGTTTTCTAGTAAAGGTATTGTTGGGTAAAGACTAGAAAATCCCTGTGTAAAAACGCCAAGAAGTTCGCCTAGGGGCACTACCTTAGTTGGGCAAAAACTCCAAGAAAATCGTAGACATATCATCAAAAACGTAGACATAAATAATTTCGCAGACATATGTATAGATTTGTTGTCAAAAATTTATACACTACAACCATTCAATGCAGTCACACTCAACCATGAATTTGTTGTCCTTTGGTTGTAAAAACTATGTCTATTAATTAAAGTGGTCTATTCAAAACGTTATCTAAATGATAAATTGTTGTTTAACATAGATATTGCTATCCATTAATGATATCTTTGTCTAACAAATATTGACATATAATAATGGTATTGCAGCCTAATAATATATCGCTAACTAATATTGATATCTATCGATATCTGATAATGATATCGCTATTTAATAATGATATTGTTGTCTAACAAATATAATAATGATATCGCTATCTGATAATGATATTGTTGTCTAACAAATTTAATAATGATATCTAATAATGATAATGGAATCGCAGAGTTAAAAACCACCGTGGTAAAATAGCAATGGTAACATCGCAGTGGTAAGGAAATCACTTTTGAATATGAAATCGTTTTTGAATATGAAAATCGCTTCTGAATATTAAAATCGTTCTAAATATTAAAACCATTTTTTAATATTAAAATCGTTTTCTAAATATGAAATCGCTTCTGAATATGAAAATCGTTTTCTGAATATGAAATCGCTTCTGAATACGAAATCATTTTCTGAATATGAAATCGCTTCTGAATATGAAAATCATTTTCTGAATATGAAATCACTTCTGAATATAAAAATCATTTTCTGAATATGAAATTGCTTATGAATATGAAATCATTTTCTCAATATGAAATCGCTTATGAATATGAAAAACATTTTCTGAATATGAAATCGCTTTTGAATATTAAAATCATTCTTTGGATATTAAATCGTTCTTTGAATACTAAATCATTTCTATGATATTAAAAATTGCTTCTCTGATATTAAAAATCGTTTCACTAGATTGCAGTCAGAATGTTTCCATTAAACCCCAAAGGAGCAGACCCACCAAAATTCTTAATATGTATGATAGTATTTTCTGTGAAAAATAATAGTTATACTAGATTGGGGTTGGAATGCCTTTCGGTAATTTCAATGTTGTACTCATATTTAGTATTTTCATAATCGATAGAAAATTTTGGAAGGAAATGGAGCTTTAAGTGAACGGTTGGCTAGGCGCAGAGATTTATCAATCCAGAAAACGCAGAGATTTATCGTTCAAGCGAAGATATTTATCAATCCAGAAAACGCAGAGATTTATCAATCAAGCGCAGAGATACTCATTCACAAGAAGGTGCAAAGACTAATAATTCAGCAATGAATCAATCAAAAATGCAAGGACACTCATTCACAAGAAGGCGCAAAGATTAGAGATTAATCATAAGAGAAAAATGCAGAGATAAGTAAGGGATAGACAGTTGGGTGAAAATTTATCCTTCACTTATTATCCATGCATAGGAAAGAAGGGAATTTAAATCTCATTCTTAAACACCGAAGTGAAGACAGTTGATTAGGCTCATGGCCGACTGCTCAGGCACAGACTAATAATTTAAGGATAAGGGACAGAAGATAAAAACACAATTTTTCTTCGTATTAAATCAATAAAAACAAACGCGGAGAAGTCATTTCAATCAAAGTTTGGGTTCGCCATGGGAAATCAATTCAAAATACATCGAGCATAAGGTTGGAACGACATTAATTTCTCTGATCATATGTTGGGCTCATCAAGACAATTTGTTGAAAGATAAAATGAAATCTCTAGATAGTGTTACGTTGATTAAACATAAATCTTAACAAAGTAGAAGTACATTACTAAAGGTGTGGGAAAAATATTTAAACTATCATTCAATACAAATATACACATACATACCATAGCCAAATGCGAAAGCTCTAAGTCGTTGTCTTGTGCATGCTCCGTCCATCTCCCACTTGTCGACCAATGTGACCTCACTGGTACCTCCTAGCTAACGCTAGGGGTACTCTTCTTCCCCCTGAGCCCCCCCGAGCTGCAAAGGGGCCACGCACACAATACCATAGAATGCTAGCACCCAGCTCGCCTCGCAAGGTCGACCTACCACTCATTACCCGAGCTGGGTATCTAAACTCCCACAAGAGAATTTTAGTCAAGATAAAATTGCAGCAGCTTAATGTTACGCAAAAAGATCAAATCCATACTCCTTCTCCTCCTTCATTCTTTTTATAGATTTTTCAAGTAATTAGTTTCCCAAATTCTCATTAAATTCCTTTTTCATTAAATTAATTTTGAAAAACCTCCCACGTACACATTTCACCTGATCCCCTAGTTGCACCAGAAAATCAATTTTATTAATTAATTAAATATTCTTATTTCCCTCACCCACCTAAAAGCGTTCATAAAAACGCTCCTTGGTGTCCCAATATTCCCTTTCAATTCTTAAATGACTTATGCCTTACTTAATTCCTAGTTGAGTTCATAAATAGAAAGCTCCCAAGGCAAGATTCCTTACTAAGTTAGACATTCAGCTTTTTCTTTACGTTTCTCCTTTTCTTTAAGTTTCCCCTTTTTCTTTAAGTTTCCTATTTCTTTTAAGTTTCCCTCTTTTTCCTTTTTAACTAAAAATTATTTTAGCAAATGTAAAGAAAAAAAACCATTACCCCCCTTTTTT
>ML784224.1:146123-177824 GCA_009831015.1 Picea engelmannii | reverse complement strand
TTATATATATATATATATATATATATATATATATATATATATATATATATATATATATATATATATATATAGTTTGAATTTCTTTACCCCTTTCTTGTTATATGTCTAATTATTTTTGTTCAGAGGTTCTTCTTAGACCTAGGTTTTAAATTCACTAGGTTGGGAAACATTTTCAAGGGAAAATTTGTTTTTAAACTTTACTTATCATATCATTCATTTTAAGGCCGACTAAGTTTATTCACTTACCAGTTAAAATCGTGACATTCCCTTTAGGACGCACTACGTGCTCCAAGGGTTCCACTTGCCTCTTTCTATTTTCCTTACGCGACGTGCCCTTCAAGACGCACCACGTGCTCCAAGGGTGCCACTCGCCTCTTGAATGAATTTGGTAGACGTCAAACCCCTGGAGTCAATACTCTGCCAGGTGATCTTATGGGAGACTAAGGGCCTCTAAGGAATAAGTCCCCTGCCTTATTACATGCCCCTTAGAATCATCATGAGCGACTATCACAATCTACCCTCACGGCATCGTGGGTCTTCTCGAACTAGGTAATCGTTAACCTATAGTTCGATCCACGGCGAGAATGCTAGTAGGTTGTGGCAGGGCTACTGCCACACCTCTCCCTCAAAGTCTCTGGTTATCGTGCGTGACCCCTCTACTCCACATGTGAGTCTGGTCAGCAAGCTATCGTCATCCTGCATCCATCAACAAATCATGTCAGCAATAATAATCAATCATCATAACATCTAATCATATGGACATGTGTCACATCAACAACATTCAAACCCAACAGTCCACTCCCTGACTCGATTCGGAGTCCAAGGGGTTTCATCGATGCCTCTGCATCCTCGAGGTCCAAAGTCCTACACACTCAGGAGAACCCAGTCAATAGCACATGTTTATGTAAATACAACCGAATAACACATCATCAAATCCATAATATCTCATAATCATAATCAAAAAAACTAATAGATATAATAACCCAAATCACTTGCACGCAAGTGTCCTCAAAGAATAACTTCGTTCAGTGCGCGCAAGAGCGGGATGTTACATTCATAATCGTCATCTCCCCTTTTATCATTTCAAAGTATGTCTATAGGGGTGATTCTCAAAATCATCTGCTCTCGCTTTTACTCTTTTCAAAGTATGTCTTTTTAATAACACAGAGAGGGGTGATTCTCATAATCGCCCTCTCTCCCCCTTTTACCCTTTTCAAAATATGTTTTTTTAATAGGAAGGGTTTTTCTATGTATATTTAATATATTTTTTAATAACTTTTTTTTTAATTATTTTGTTATATTTTTTAAATAATTTTTTTAATATTGATTTTTCAGTTTTTTTTTTATTATTTTGATATTTTAAAATTCATTTTAATTTATATATATTATTATTTTTATTTTTTATTTTTTTTAATTCCATGTTTAATTTTTATTTTTTTAATTTGTTTTATTTTTTTTTTTATTTTTTCCTTAAAATTTATTTTTTGTTGTTTTTTAAAGGATTTTTTTTTTAATTAAAAAAAGGGTGATGGTGGAGTAGGGTTGAGTGGGATGATTTTAATCACAACAATAGTGATTATTTAGGCCATAGCTTTAACAATATCACAATTTTTAGTCTAAAATGAAAAGGGCAATACTACTAGCATCTATTTTCGAAACACGGGTTGATTTTAAGATTTTGGTTGAAATGGTATCAACTGTTAAGGCCATGGTTTCAAACAAGTAGTAATTCTAACCCTCCAAAAAGCAAAAGGATGTTATTTGTAAAATTGTTTTTTTTTTTATTTAAGGGTTGATTTTAAGATTTTGGTTGCACTAGTATGGATTGTTAAGGCCATGGTTTTAAATAAGTTATAGTTTTAACCTCAAAAAGATAGAGGGTTCTACTGGTAGAACCACTTTTCGATTCAGTGGTTGATTTTAAAGCTTTTGTTGGTGACATTACAAACCATGGTTGCAAAATGTTGTAATTTTAACCCCAAGAAAAAAAAAAAGGGTACTACTAGTGGAACCACTTTTCGATTCAAGGGTTGATTTTAATATTGTTTACGCAAAAATCAGAGTTTTTAGCACTAGGTTTCTTGTTAGGTTGGTAAATATGTTGATATCGTGTGGATGTTACAATGATGCTACAGAAACTCTCATTACCCACACATATGGATCTAGTCAGGTGTAAACTTTCCATAAGATTCTAAAGGGTCTAAAACCCTAACCCTAATAGGAAGTTGGTGCATGCAAAAACCCTAATCCTAACCCTAGACAACTATTAGGCCATGTTAAATACCAAGCCACAAATAAAGGAAAGGGTTCCATTCTTATTATATTGTTTATCGTTCCATACTCAAGTAGAGCATCTGGGGGTGGGATATTGAAGAAAAATATAGGAAGAAGAAGACCTTGTAGTAGCCATATAGGCCATAGTGTCCATGGAAAATCCATCGGTGAGTGCACTTTATTTGTATTTTCATTTCACATCTGAGAAGAAAAGAGCAAGGCATATGCCTCACCTTCTAGTTGGGGTTTTCCTGTATTGGATTTTCTTAGCATACATCTTGTGTTCATTGTGTGGATGATGTTTTTTTTGCTTAGATTCTTTCATTTTAGTTTCAATTTATTTTAGTGTTTTGTGTGTTAAGATAGCCCTAGGCCATTACTTAGATCGTCTCAAGGAATTCGTTGTTAAAAAAAAATGCTCTACAGTGTGTTGCAAGAATTTCAAGTCTTCATTCTATATACCACCCTCCCCAGATAACCAAGCTCTTGAAATTTTTTGTTGTTCAAAGCTAGATGCTAGAACAAGAGGAGGCATAAACCCATAGCAATTGTCAACAATGATTGATTATCCATGAATTAAATGTTTCCTTTGTTGATCAAGTCACTTAAAGTACCTCAACCTCCTTTGTCGTTCAAGTCGCTTAATGTACCTCAACCTTTTTTATTGTAACAAGTTTGGAGAAGAATCATCCTTGGGCTTGACCTACCAGGAATGCACCTCCATTTGGGATGCAATATTATCAGAGGATTAACTTCTATCCCAATCAGAGAGAAACACAATTGAAGGCTCCCATATCCAAACTAACTCAACACATGCTAGTTCTAGCTTCAAATGTGTTCAATTTCGTCCTCATAAGCATGCAGAGAAACCACAATACTTTCTTTTTGGAGTTGAATGGAGTAATGGAGAACAAGGATAAAAAACTCCCTACCCTTCACCTATCAATAGAGGGTTGTTACTTCATATTCCAAATTGGGTTCGTACACTTTCGATACAAACCCTCTAGACCTATTTAATATTACAAAATGAGCTAGATAACTAAATGAGGAAACCCTAGATAGGGTTGAGTCACATAACTAAGTTCAAACAAAGATACTCACAATAACACCATATGACATTATCAATGAATAACTGGTGCACTTATTACAAAGGAGTTTACCTCCTTATATATCATTGTTGATTAAGCAAATCATATCCACTTATGAATGTGGGATAGATTGATTTACACAAAAAATGAATATTAACATATTCTAATGTCATAAAGTGACTTTATTACATAGTAAGCCTTATATCTCTAATACCCCCATAAGGCGTACAGTGCCGAAACAAATTGAAATCAAATACATATACTGAATGTAAAACACATAAACTGGACACTAAACATTAGTAACATATTTCAGAAGATTCTTCTTTGAACATGGTTCCTGGGCCAATTTGAGCTCCATCAAGTTTATTCATAAATTTCATAATGGTCTAGTTGTTGAGTTTAATTCCTGAGTTCCTATATTCCACCTCCTCGAACTCCTGAATCATGAATCTCTTGAATTCAAATACCATACAGAAATCCACATGCATATTGTGTAACCTCACTAGTAGACTGTAATCCACATGAATGTCTCTCCAACTAATGATGGATATTTCCCTAGATCCACAAATTCTAAACTAACTGGGCAACAATCCATTTTGAGTTGTTAATTGATCTCTTCTTGTCTTCAAAGCGTAGGCTTAGTAAAATGCATAAAATATCTTTTCTTCAGTAGATTATTCACCATTATCAACATTGGATGGATCTTCAATCATGTCTACACTCTCCATATGTTGTCTATCTTGAACTTTCCCTTAAGAACATCATTGGATCATTGTCTACAATTCCAAGCTATATGACCCAACTTCTTGCAATAGTGGCATTATATTTCCTCTTTGTCTTTTGTTGATCTATTGTGGTTGTTTCTTGCATAGAATGCAAGTTCTGATTGGCTATCACCTTTAGTGGTTCTCTTTTCTTCTGCTATCAAATCTACAATTATTTCGTCAAAACTTTGTGAAGATAGTTGACTCGGGGTAGAGATAGCACTTTTGTATTTAGGCGACAATTTTTTTAGGAGAATAGCCTTGGAATCCTCTGCATCAACTATTTTGTTGACTTCTACAAGTTGTCTAATAATAGTTCTTAGATCTTTAACGTTATTTGACATGGTGGCTTCAATTGGCATCTTAAAGTTGAATAATTGTAATTTCACGGAAAATTTTGCATTCATTGCTTGTGCCCCAAATAACTTGTTGAGATTCTCCCATATCTCCTTGCATGATCTGTCCAGATCTATGTGATTTATCTCTAAATCTAATAGCGAAAGGCCAACAATGTATTTTTCCTTATCAAATTCTTTTCTATCTCATTCTATCAACTTGTTCAGATCTGCGACTTGTTCGAAATTGTGGCCAAGTTGGCAATCAATAGAAAACCTTAAAATTGACCCTCAAATTGAAAAGTGATGTTACCAATAGCACCAGTTTTATTTTTTAAGTTAAAATTACGAATTAGTTGAAATGGATGCCTTCACGACCAGTACCCTCACAAATAAAAAATCTTAAAATCGACTCTTAAATCCAAAACTGTTATTACCGGACAATTAATTAATTAAATAATTTTAAAATAATTTACATTTTAAAATAACTAATTTGAAAAGAAATTTCTTTAATAATGCATGAACTTTCTAGATAAACATTGTGTAGGAAGTTTTATTTTAATAATTTACATTTAGAAATAACTAATTTGAAAGAAAAAAATACGTAAACAATTTTTTTAATAAGAATGGAAAAAACAGTGTTCTAAAAAATGAAAAAAACACTATTTCGTTAAAAAAATATTGCAAAACAAAATTTAAAATGAATAAATAAATACAAAAAGACCAAAATTTAAAAAAAAATGAAAAAAAGACCTTCAAACACAAAAATTAAGAAAAAAAACCTAAATTTAAACTTAAAAATCAAAAATCAAAAAAGGAAAATTTTAAAAACAAAATACACTAAATAATGCAAAATTTGAAAAAACAAAATTATCAAGCCAAGCATTGGGAATGAAAATAACTCCACGAGAATGATTCTTCTATTAATAGCAATCTCAATAAATACACAATCAATTCACCCGTTGGTATTCCCAACATATGACTCTTCCTATCACCTATGGATGTTCATATTTACATTTATGTTACAAGTAACATATCCACGAGGGATTACATGTCCAACATCCCCCCCCCCCCTAAGCTGAAGGGGTGTGTGTGAGTCCAAGCATCATTCTGAACTTCTCAATTTTTTCTCTTTCAAGCGCTTTGGTGAAGATGTCCACAATTTCCTCATTTTTGGGACAATGTCTCATGTGAATAGTCTGGGCCTCTACATGATATCGAATCAGGTGATCTTTTGTGTTCATATGCTTAGTTCGATCATAGAATCGGGGATTCTTGGCCAACTTGATTATGGAAGTATTATCAACTAGAATAGGAGTATAATTCACTTGTTTCTCTTGAAATCTTCAAGAATTTTCATGAGCCACACAAACTGCTTTGTCTCTTCTGCATCTGCCACATATTATGCCTCTATTGTGGAAATTATATGTTGGAAATGATTGTTTGTGTGATATCTAGGAGACAGTTGTTGATCCAAGACTCATGAGATAGATTGAAGTTGACACTCTATTTTCCTTATCCTCATCAAATTTTGAATCAGAATATCCAATCAAGTTGAAGTCATCCACCTAAGAGTACCTAAGTCCAAAATATTGTTCAAGTATTTTAGAACTCTTTTTGCAATAGACCAGTCTCCTTCATGGCCTTTTGCATGTACCTGGAAAGAATACCAACAAAAAATGAAATGTTTGCTCTAGTGGTAGTAAGACAGATAAGACTTCCCACGAGTTGTCTATACTTGGTTGCATCCTCAAATTCATTCACTTCTTTTGATGTGAGTTTCAAATTATGTTCCATTGGAGTAGAAACAGGATTGCACTCAACCATGTCAAACTTGTTTTAAAATAGTTCCCCAATGTACTTCTTATGAGAGATGAATATGTACTTTGGATTTTCTATCACTTCAATTCCCAAATAGTAGTGAAAATGTCCCAAATATGTCATCTTGAATCCTTTCTTCAACTCTTTGTTTATGGATACAATGTAGTTCTCATTGTTCCATGTTATGAATAAATCAACTACATATACTACAAGATACACAACATTTTTTCCAACTTTCTTGACAAACAAAATTGTATCGCTAAGATTGAAATTTAATTTCAAAAGATGCTCGGTTAAATTTTCATACCATGATCACGGTGCTTCTTTCAAGCCATATAAGGAATTGATGAGCTTGCATACCTTATGTTCTTGTCCCTTCACAACAAAGCCTTATGGTTGAGACATGAACACATTATCTTTCAAGTCTCCATTCAAGAAAACAGTCTTCACATCCATTTAATGAATTTTCCATCCATTTTGTGCTACCATGGAAAATAGAGTGCGGATGGTAGCCATTTTGTTGTGGGGGAAAAGGTCTCATCATAATCAACACCTTATTTATGTGCAAATCCTTTTGCCACGAGCCTTTCTTTGTGCTTGTCAAGTGAGCCATATGATATGTACTTGTTCTTAAATACCCACTTGTAGGAAATTAGTTTGGTTCCAAATAGAAGATCCACCAACTTCCATGTCCCATTCTTGATGAGAGCATCATATTCCTTTTGCATGGATTATTTCCATTCATCATGAGAAGTGGATTATTTAAAGGAATTTGATTCATGGTTAGTATATAAATTCAACTCACAATGATATGAAACATCCATGTCATATACATCACCTGATTTTGAATTATCTACATTACCTCCATCTTGTTTTGTGGACAATTTGGTTCCTATCTTCCCGACCTCATCAGGATGAACACTTTCAAGTTTTTTTGTGAGCCATTTTTGTGGACCTTTCTGAATGGTCCAAGTTGCTCAGTTGATTGAGATGGTGTTGAGTTCTCATCAAGCCTCAACTTTTCAATCCTCTCAATCACATCATCCAACTGAACTTCAGGTTCTGATGAAGTGGTATGAACTTCTTCATGTGGGGGAGATGGTGCTACAAAAGGAGATTCCAAAGATTGACCCAATATAGGGATCCCCCCTTCAAGATGTGGAATATCATCATCAAACTCATGATATGTCTTTGCACAAGTTTATATGCCCATATGATCAACCTGCATCTCAATAATTTCTTCTTTCTTGGTGGATTCAAGAAAGATCGTGTCTCTGAAAAGGATGAACTTCTTGTTTGTCTCATCGTAAAGACGATATCCCTTGGTGGTATTTGAGTACCCCAAGAATATGCACTTCTGACTTCTTGCATCAAGCTTGCTTATTTGTTCCTTGGGAATCAAGGTATAGCAGGTGGAACCAGAGACCCTGATATGCCTCACTGAAGGAATGTGGCCATACCACATTTCAAAAAGACAAAGGTAGATGTTCTATTTGATTTTGGTTCATAATTCAACCTCATAGAAAAATATCTAGTCAACAATATAGGATTGGAATTCCATGGCTATCCTCACCCATATACATTGGAATGGGTAAAATAAGGATAAAAATCTCAAGGTCACTAAGTAGTGTAAGATTAAATTTTCTATTGTAAACTATGTTGATGAAGTGGAGGTAGATGTAGTACCACTTGATGTGTTTGTTGCAGTGCTTGGAAGCCCCTACATGTACATAAGGGATGCAATCTTCATGAGGAGATAAAAACAGCGTTGACTAATAAAGGATGATAACTCTTTCATCATGAATGCACACAAAGGTAAATCCAATATCTATCTAGTAAGTGCTAACCAAGCTGAGAAATTGATCATTTCAAGTAGTAAGTTTGTATTACTTTTCTTAAGAGAGAATTAGCTAGAAGATGAATTGATAAAAGTAAAGACATCTCTGGAGGGATGTAGTAAAGAGTAAAAACATCAATGGGAGGATAGATTGCAGGCATATAAAGAATTTTTATATGAGCCTAAATGTTTACCGCCTAAGAGGGAAGTGGAGCACAAGATACAATGGTATTGTAACTCTCCATTGCAAAACATGGGTTGTACAAATACACCATCCTAGAAGCATATAAAGTGAAGAAACAATAGCAACAAATATTGGAGCATAAAGTAATTCAACCAAGAACCTCACCTTGTGGTTCACCCGTTATCATAGTACCCAAGAAGGATGGGACTTGGAGGATGTGTATTGACTGCAAAGATCTGAATAAGATCATCCTTAGGAATGTGTTCAACAACATAGGTATTCCAACAGAGGATGAACGCCTTTAATAACACTCACACAACAAGATCCAAGATCAACACACCAATGTTTTTACATGGTAAAACCCCTGTGGGGAAACATCCACGGCCCCAGCCAATGTGGCCACTTGAAGCAATTTCTTAATGAAAAAGAAAATATATTACAGAGATTTTTTCACAATCAATAATCGAAAACTGACCCTCCATGCCCTTTAAATAGATATCATGGACCAATCAGGTGTTAATCCATGGATCAATGTAGTCATTAAGATCGAGGAGAATATGAGTCATCATATCACTTTATGTCGAGAACACATCATTATCGTGGGATTACAAACATATACTAATGCATACTAAAGAATCACACTAATAAATACACTTTAACCTAATGACACATTAGTCCAAATTGATCTTAACTAACTCCTAAATGTCTAAATATCCTAACATCCCCCCTTAAAAACAACTTGGGACAAAACTAAAGGAATTACAAAAGCGACACAATAGGAGAAGGAATGAGGCATTAGAGCCTATCCCCCCTTAATGACAACTTCTTGAAATCCTAACATAGATCGAAGGTTGGAAAACTTCTCTTCTGTGAGAGACTTTGTGAAAATATTTGCAACTTAATCTTTTGTAGGGAAGAAGAGCACTTCAATAACTCGATCATGAATGAGATTTATGATTAAGTGCATGTATAGCTCAATTTGTTTTCTACGCTAATGTTGAACTGGACCTTTAGTGAGCTTGATGGAACTATAATTGTCGCACCAGAGGGTGGTCGGATGCTACTGTTTGAGTCCAAACTCTAATAGGATCTATTGAATCCACAAGGATTCTTTACTTGCATACATAATCAATACCCTATGCCCATGATCGGTGACTTACTAAATCAATTGCAACATGCTAAGTACTTCACCAAGTTGTACCTCAAATTGGGATATCACAGATTTGAGTATAATAAGAAGACACATGGAAGACCACCTTCAATACAAGACAATGTCTATATGAATTGTTGGTAATGTCTTTCGATTTATGTAATGCACCAACTACATTTATGTGTTTGATGAACGATGTATTGAATCCCTTTTTAGATTCATTTGTAATAGTGTACTCACATGAAATATTGGTTTCTACATCTACCTAGGAAGAGTGTATCTCACATATCATATAGGTGTTAAAGACCTTGGAAAAGCATAAAGTGTTGGAAAACCTTGAAAAATATGAATTTTCTCAATAGTGATTGGTGTATTTAAGGTATGTGATTGGTGGAAGGGAACTCAAGATAGATCCCAGAAAGATGGAAGTCATCCTCAAGTGATCAAATCCTACTAATGTCACTAAGATTAGGAGCTTTGTGGGGGAAACACATTTCTTACAAAATGTTATATCATTTTAGTAAGGGTTGCACCACTCCATGCCATAACAAGAAATGTAAAGAGTCTTTCCATAGGGAAAAAATCATTAGAATTTTTTTTTGAAGATTTGAAACGAAAGATTAGTTAAAAACCAGTTCTTCCATTTTTAAATTTCCATAATCCTTTCAAATTATAGATGGATGCAAGTAGATATGCTATGTGAGCAATCTTAATGTAGGGAGGTAAGCTAGTGTGCTATCATTCTAAAATATTCCATGGAAAATCCCTAAACGGTTACATATGGAAAGGAACTCTATGCTTTGGTTCAAGTTGTTAAGAAATGGAAGCATTATCTAGTGGGCATAGAAACTATCATCCACATTGATAACCAACCACTATAATATTTGCATGCTTAGAAAAAACTTCAGTAAACTAAACACTACAAGTGTGTTGATGAAAAGGAATGGAATTTTGTATACCAACATTTTTGAATCTCATGAGACTAAACTGATATAGGTGGGATTATCACCTTGTGTTTATAGCCTAGTCAAAAACTTCAATCTCTCAACCAATATGTACTTGAACGTGATGCTAATTTTATATTTAAGTGTTTCAATAAAAGAAAATAAAAAAATTTATAAAAGATAATTTCAAAGAGAAAAAATATGAAATAACATCATACAACATATCCAAAAGTGAGAACAAAATCAACATATGATTTTATTGATTTCAATTTCAAATTACAATAGAATTTCTCTTTACAAACCTCTGTGAGGGTAAGGATCAAAGTTAAACTTAGAAACTATGGACTAATGTCTTCAAAGAAAAGACCAAGACCAAAAAAAATGTTGGATCAACCAAACCACAAATGCATCACTATCAATAGCTCTGCAAAATAGTTATAATCAACACTAAAAACTAATTCAAAAATCAAATTACAATTAAAAGACTATCAAGACAAGGTGGGGTAAGTAGCTGAATTGGTAAGTCGCTCTTGTAACGACGGTGTGACCCGTGTTCGAGTCTCTCAAAGGCATTTCTCACTCGAATGGGAGTGTTGATTCGGTGATTGGGCATGTTAAGTTGCATTGCATTGTAGGAGCATTTAACCGGGATATGAACCCCCATCTTTTGCCCGCAAGGGTGTAGATCGATTGGCAAGTGTCATGTAAATGGAAGGAAATATGTAAAAAGAGGTCTGAAGGTCGATTCTCACCCCGATTTACCCGGAGGGTGTGCTTGTGGGCTGTGCGTTCCTCCCTAGGGGTTATAAGGAAGCCGGAAGGATTCGACCCCGTGTCACATGAGTACGATATTGTCGTTGTTACTGATTCCCCTAGTTACCAAAAAAAAAAAAAAAACTATCAAGACAAATGAGTGACCTTTTGAAGCATGTCAAATATCTATGTTTTCTAGTCCTTCTTCTTGCTATCTTCAGTAAAACATTGCTATCAACAAGAGGATTCAGCTCTATGTAATTCAAAAATGAATGAATAATGAATGAAATCTCACTTCAGAGCAAGAGAAAACATTAATGATAAATGTCTCTCTATTCCTCTCATTTTCTTCTTTTATTCTTCAATGAGGTAGTTTGAGTGGTTTAACTACGTTTTAGTTAGAAGGTTAAACAATTTTAATTAAGTAGAACAACTTTATAAAATAATTATAAAGGATAATAATAAATAATAATTGATAGGTGGGGACCGCCTACATATCTCGTTATTTGTTTAATTTTCAATATTTCCTTGTCCCTCCATAATTTAAATATGCATGCCATACCATCTCTTCATTATACACACATATGTGTACCCAACAACATCAAAAAAATAGACATGTCATAAATACACTTGTGCCTCCCAAAATAACATAATTATGCCAAAAATAGATCAAGTTGTATGATGTCCAAAATGATATGTTTAAATGTGTCCAACAGTCAAAATCAAAATAAAAGTATTATCATAACATAAATTTAGAAATTGTATTGTTTATGGGATGTTTTTCTTCTATGTTCGTTGCCTTTCGATGAAGCCACCTTATGTATTTGTAAATCTTCCCTGGAAGGTTTCCTATCTTCATTTGTGGACACCTCATGATGCATATCATTGAAGGTGATTATTTTCACTTCATCATCATGTTTTAGGGGAAGGGACTTAATTGTATAGGAAGAGGCATATGAAGAATTTGAGCTAATTGAGATGGCAGGTTGCTTTCCTCTGCTTGGTTCAAGCTCTATATTTAAGGCTTTGGATTTTTTATGCATGTGAGTAGAGTGAACTTGTGATGTCACTGAAGCAATTTGTTGAAGTCGTTGCTCAGGACGAAGTGGTGGAGGTAATGGTAATGAGAGAGTGAGCCAACCATTAAAATGAGGTGGAGAATTGGGAATGACGGGATTCCAGCCATCATTGGGTTGAGGTTCATGCTGCATGGATACATGTGGTTGAACGAGAATGCCAAAAATGTTCGGGTGAGGTTGCAATGGAGGTCTGAAAGGTGGAGGATGTTGAAAGTGTCCTTGTCTAGCTAAGTTCAGAAAACCAATTGGCAGGATTTGGTTGAAATCCTCGGAATCAACATCGAAGTGGATACAAAACCTTGTATTTGTATTTCTACCCCTTTTCCAACCAACATTCTTCCCTCTCTTCCAGTTTCCTCTATTTCTTGTATTATCTATGTTTCCTCTGTTATAATTGTCTATGTTGAAGAAACTCTTCTAGATGATAATAAGACTAAGTTAACATATGTAACTTACAACAAGTAAAACATCAAATATTATTTTGCATAGTATATAATTTAATGAAGGCTCTGAGATAGTTAATAGTCAAGCATGCATGTAGAAAAGGGGAAAAGGGGAACAATGGGATAAAAATCTTGTAATATCTTATAAAATTATTCATCTTTGCAAAACATCCCTTATATCTCCACAAACAAATAATTACTTGGAACATGGGAAAAACAAGTGTTGCATGGCAATGTAGTCCCTGCCAAGCTAGAAGGGGAGTAAATGTGTGGGCTGCAAGTTGTAGTACACGTGGTATTCATGCATAATTTAGTATTCGTGAATTAGTTTTATTTGAAATTTATCAAAAATTATTAATGTCTGGTACATGAACAAATGTTCCTAGGATCTAAGTTTGATAGTACATGAAATATTTAATGCACAAGCAATGTAACCCAACAATCACGGAGTCGCAGCTTCACTTTTTTCATTTTTTATGGCCACCCTGTGCTGTGAAATACATTTTGCACCCAACACTTCTGTCATATACATTTTGCACCAAACAATTTGGTCATATACTTGAGATAGTAATTTATAGAAATGCACTGAACAAATATGGAGTCATGGGTTCACGACGTCCAGCATGTTGAGTGATATACATTTTGCACCAAACACTTCTGTCATATACATTTTGCACCCAACAATTATGTCATATACACGAGACTGAGCAATTTATAGAATATTGTAACATTGTATGAAGATTTATAGTAATTTATGTAACGCTATAACATGCTCTATTTAATAAATAGTATACAGTACAATTATTTAAATTGTATTCAATAAAAAAAAATTATAAGTATGATTGTATAAAAGTCTGTCAAAATGAAGGACTACAAAGAATTTCCATGGTGTCAAGCTGTAAATATTGAGCTACCCTGAGCGGAAACCAGCTCAGGGTGCATTGAGAGTAATGGCGCCCTGCCTCTAGCGAGCTGAAGTTAAAGTCATGAGACACGTGGGCAGGAAGTTGAAGTACATGGTACGTGGGCAAAAACCGAAAAAAAATAGTGGTAATGTTTGTTACCGGAAAATTGGGTTTCTGTTGTTCTGTGGTCTACAAATAGAACTTAGATTTTTGTGATATACATATTGACAATCGGAGTTGCAGAGTACTTGAATTTGAAGCGGCTCGTGTCGAATAACCAAATTGAAATAATAAACTCAATAACTTATTTTTCTATCAATAAAATCATTTATAATTAATTCTTGACTTAGCTAGTTTTTTGAATCGCGAGTTCTCGAGCTGGGGACATGTTGTTCCATGGCCTACAAATAGCACCAAGAGTTCCACAATATACAAATTGAGAAGCGGTCTTGTGGACTATTCGAATTTTTGGATCGCGGATTCTCGGGCTAGCGGGCTGAAAATCGGGCTTCTTTTGTTCTGTGCCTACAAAAATCAAATATGTAATTTGATTAAGTACATATATAGAGCATGCACGAAAGATTCATTCCGGGTTGTCGTGGTTGCGGGCTGAAAATTGGGCTTCTGTTGTTCTGTGAGTTCCATGATATACAAATTGACAAGTTGTTTTGCGGACTATTTGAATTTATGGATGGTGGGTTCTCAGACTGGTGGGCTTAAATTTGGGCTTATGTTGTTCTATGGTCTACAAATAGCACCTAGAGTTCTACGATATACATATTGACAATCGAAATTGTGGAGTATTTGAATTTGAAGGGACTCGTGTCGAATAACCAAATTGAAATAATAAACTCAATGATTTATTTTTCTATCAATAAAATAATTTATAATTAATTAAAACAAGTTTAGCATTCCCGAATTAGTTATCCTTTTTACATATGCTAGTGGAAAAAAATATAAAGAAAAATAGTACTGACGTCTTTTACATAGGCTGCTAAACATAAGTATGAAAAAATAGCGTTCCTGAATTAGTATTATTTAAAAGAGTGGGTTCTTGACTTAGCTAGTTTTTGGATCGCGAGTTCTTGACTTAGCTAGTTTTTGGATTGTGAGTTCTCAGGCTAGGAACCTGTTGTTCCATGGCCTACAAATAGGACCAAGACTTCCAGGATATACAAATTGACAAGAAGTCTTGCGAACTATTTGAATTTTTGGATTGCGGGTTCTTGGGCTAGAAAGCAGAAAATTGGGCTTTTGTTGTTCTGTGGCCTACAAAAATCAAATATGTAATTTGATTAAGTAGATATATAGATCATGTACAAAAGCTTCATTCCGGGTTTCCGGGGTTGTTGACTAATAATTGGGGCTCTGTTGTTCCGTCGGTTCTACGATATACAAATTGACAAGTTTTGCGAACTATTTGAATCTTTGGATCGCTGGTGCTGGGACTAACAGGCTGAAAATTGGGCTTATGTTGTTTCGTGGTCTACAAATAGCACCTAGAGTTTCGCGATATACATATTGACAATCGGACTTGCGGAGTATTTGAATTTGAAGGGGCTTGTATCAAATAACCAAATTGAAATAATAAACTCAATAACTTATTTTTCTATCAATAAAATTATTTATAAAGAATCAAAACAAGTTTAGCATTCCCGAATCACTTTTCCTTTTTACATATCCTGGTGGACAAGAAAAGAAAAAAAAATAGTACTGACGTCTGTTACATAGGCTGGTGAACATAAGTATGAAAAAAATAATGTTCTCGAATTAGTTTTCTTTAAAAGAGTGGGTCCTTGACTTAGCTAGTTTTTGGATGGCGGGTTCTCGGGTTGAGGACCTGAAAAGCGGGCTTTTGTTGTTCATTGTCCTACAAATAGCACCTAGAGTTCCATGATATACATATTGACAATCGTACTTGCAGAGTATTTCAATTTGAAGGGGCTCATGTCGAATAACCAAATTGAAATAATAAACTCAATAATTTATTTTTCTACCAACAAAATTATTTATAATTAATTAAAACAAGATTAGCATTCCTGAAATAGTTTTCCTTTTTACATATGTTGGTGGACAAAAAAAGAAAAAAAAAATAGTACTCACGTCTGTAACATAGGCTGGTGAACATAAGTATGAAAAAAAATAGCGTTCTTGAATTATTTTTCTTTAAAAGAGTGGGTTCTTGACTTAGCCACTTTTTGGATCATGGGTTCTCGGGCAGGGGTCCTGAAAAGCGGGCTTTTGTTGTTCTGTGTCCTACAAATAGCACCACCAGTTCCGTGATATACAAATTGACAATCGAACTTGCTAACTATTTGAATTTTAAGGGGCTCATGTTAAAAAAAATTAGCATTCATGAATTAGTTTTCTTTACATAGGTTTTACATACGTTGGTGGAAAGAAGGACAAAAAGTATAGTACCAATGTTTGTTACACGGGGCGTTCGACAAAAGGAGCAAATAAATAGCAATCCTGGATTAGTTTCCTTTAAAACAGGGACTCATCCACACAAGAAATTGAAATTTATGAAATTATAGGTTCTTGGAGACCATAAACTATACATAGAAAATGTGTAACTCTGTATACATACTCTCTATAAAAATCTAGGAACACATAAAAGTAGAGAAAAAAATAGCATTCCCGAATTAGAGCATGGACGGAACCCTCATTCCATACTTAGCCAGTTTTTGGATCGTGGGTTCTCGGGCTGGGGACCTGAAAATCGGGGTTTTTTTGTTCCGTGATATACAAATTGACAATGGGACCTACAGACTATCTGAATTTTAAGGGGCTCGTGTCCCAAAAATTTAGCATTTGCGAATTAGTTTTCTTTACATAGGTTTTACATACAATGGTGGACAAAAGCACAAAAAATATAGTGCCAATGTCTGTTACATAGGGTGGTGGACAAAAGGACCAAATAAATAGCATTCCTGAATTAGTTTTCTTTAAAACAGGGCCTCGTGGATATAATAAATTGAAATGTATCAAATTTTAGGTTCCTGCAGACCATAAATTATACATAGAAAATATGCAATTTTTTAAAATAGATATTTACTTTTATACGTACGAAATATATACTTTTATAAATTATGGGGAAGAGATTTTATACAGCATGCACGGAGCCTTGATTCGATACCAAGGCAGTTTTTGAATCGCGGGTTGTGGAGCTGGCGGAATGAAAATTGGGCGTTTGTTGTTCCATGGCCTACAAAGAGCATCCACAGTTCTGTGATATAGAAATTGACAAGAAGACTTGCGGAGTATTTTAATTTTAAGGGCCTTTGTGGCAAAAGTATGAAGGACAGCTGGTCAAGATGAAATAAATGACATACTCTCTGCACGTTTGAGTACAAAAAAAGTAGTGAACACAATTTTATGACATTTATATAAAAAAGTAATGAAATGTGTTACATATTCTTGGAAATTTAAAGAAAATATATATATATATATATATATATATATATATATATATATATATATGAAATATGATATTTCAAAGTTGAGTCAGTGATTTATTTCATACTTTATTTTGAAAGTGACCAGGGCGGAGAAAATATGCATAGGAAAAAAAGAGAATTGAGATAAAATAAACAGAATGACTTCACATTCATCATAGTTGGAGATAAAAATCTAGGAACACTTAAATATATAAGGAGAGAAAATAATAGTTTTATTTGGAATATATGAAAAAAATAATAGTTTGTCACATATCCCTAGAAATGCAAATGTGTTTTCCATATAGACTGGGATTGGGGCTCCCACGGACCATAACAGAAATATGTACAAGAAATGGGATTGTGGAAAGAAGTTGGACATGGTAGATTGTAATACCTGAAAAGTAGAAATGTTGGCTATAGATTTCTACTTGGAAAAGTTGGAATAACTAGATTGATAAAGAAAGAACTATGCATTTCCATGTTGGATTTGGTTAGTGATCCACTTCAAGTTCTCTTCAATATAGCTTCTCAAGGGGGCGACGTTGATGTCATTGCGGATTTTAATGCTGAAAAATTCATTTTCTAATTCGCTTAGATCAATTGAAAATTTACATAGAGTTTCATCAATGTCTCCATTCTGTACTGAATATCGGACTAGCCAGTTGTCCACCTCTTCTTCATGATATTCAAGAATCTTGTAAAAAAATTCTAAAGACAAGGCCTTCAAATTATCAACTTATTTATCGAAATCTTGATTGGTTGACGCCAGCGAGTTGAGGATTAAGCTAGGGTCCTGGAAGCCATTTGTCTTTCCTGCTAAGTCTATTTTGGTGAGCTTTGTGAATAATGTTTATTTCTTTGATATTGCTTGCTCACATGATTGGACGATGAGATACGGGTTCTTCACTTTCTCTTTTCAGCATGCTTCTAATTGAGTGAGTCATTTATCGGAAGGGAGATCATGTTGTCTTTTTCTCATCTCTGGCATGTTGCTGACATGAAACGCAAAAGGGATGACCGTTTCCATGTAGAAAGTTTCTTCATTTTTTAAATCCATCTGCAGAAGTAGGAGCAATTTATGTGCCCTGCTCCCCAGGGAATCCATATTCTATGATGTTTCCCAGGACTTAGTAATCAGTTCCATTCTTTTGTTGATATTTTTCTCAACATATCCTCTACAGGATGCAAGGAAGCTGGAGGACCCTTTTAGATTTTTTGTAGGGGTGCATGTAGTAAAAAGCATGGCTATTCCCAAAGAACTGTCATGCAATGGCATAGGAAACAAAGCTTCCTCTAATTTCTTAATCCGGTTCTCTAGCCTGGAATTTTCGGCTTCAATGACTCCAACAAAATCATGAAGAGCATCTATGGTTTCCATGTGAAGTTGAGATATTTTGGACGCCTGCATATTGGCAAGGTCAAGTTCTAAACGATGTTTTATTTTCTTATTTTTTACATCTCTTTTTACAATGATTAATTTTTTTTATTTGGATTCAAAAACAACACTCTGGAATACGAAGGATTCATCTTCGTCAAAAATTAGGGTATCAACCATGTCCATTGAGCAGGCATGTTGAATTGCATCTCTGGGTTGATCAAGTTTGTAGAATATGCTTTCCAGATCAATGTCAAGATCCATATTTTCACTGTAAATTTCGGGCTGCTTCGCCTCCCCTACAAATATTTTTGCCTTCTTCTACACGAGAAGCTCGGGAGGAATATGTTCATTGTATCTCTACAAATCTATTGTAGAGATGGTGCCAGTTCTTTATGGAAACGTTGGTTTTCTCCAGACACTGCTTGAAATGAAGAAATGCAGGGGACAATATAACTCCCTGGAAACATTGCTTCAATGTGTGCGAATGGAAAATATCATCATTAATGACAATATCTATGCATGTTGTATGATGATCTATTAGAAGTAAAGCTTAATTATTATCATACTTAGAAGTGCAAAGGTGACAATTACGGCGAAGAACATTTAAGGATTGGAGGTGTCGTGAACGAACCAAGCTAGCGATGTGCGAATGACATTCCATGGTATTTGAAATTAAGAGTGGGAAGAGATTTGAGGTTTCGTGAAGGAATCAAGCTAGCAGCGTGCGAATGACATTCCATTGCATTTGAAATTAAGACTAGGAAGGGATAAGAAAAGCCTTCGCAAAAATTGCATTAATGGCAGAACTTCTCGAGCCTTGCGCACATCAATGACATCTTAGATGGTACCTACACAATGACCTGTTAGCATTAAAGATTTAGAAAGAAGACACACACATATATATAAACACTATTTCTTATTATGCACACCTGTGAAGGTGACGGGCACGGGGAAGAGAAAGCAAGGAAGGAATGGACAAGTCTGAAAGTGCATGGTGAAACTATTGAGTGTTCAATGTTGAAACTGCATGAGTCAGAATTGTTCAGCTAAGCAAACCAAAGGGCTCGGTCCGGCTGCCAGTGCATATTTCATAATTCATATGCAACACCAACTCTATGGTTACTAGATCAGTATGTGTAGAAACGAGGCAAAACTAAAAATGTACCTTCATAAAGTATGAACATGAGATTTTATAGAGCATGCACAGATATGTCATTCCATACTCCACTTTCGGAATCACAAGTTCTCAGGCAAGCAGGCTCAAAAAAATGTCTCTATTGTACGGTGTTCTACAAATAGCACACACAGTTCCGCGATATACAAATAAACAAGCACACTTGTGGGTTGGCTGACATTTTATAGACCATTGACAGTTTCTGGATCGCAGATTCTCGGGCTAGCGGGGTAAAAAACAAGGCTCTATTTCTCAGTGACTTACAAATAGCTTATGATAATAAACTGACAAGCAGATTTACGGGCTGTTCGGCTCAACATTCTACTCCAGGGCTGGCAGGCTCCCAGAAACGAGCAATACATAGAAAATATGTACAAATCCCTTATTCCATATTTAGCCACTTATTTGGATCGCCGACTTGGCTTCGTCCGACTCCAACTCTTTGGTTACCAGATGAGTGGGTGTAGAAAAGAGGAAAAATTTTATAAAGTATCGACATGAGATTGTATACACCATATACCCATATCGCATTCCATACTTGTGGGTTCTCGGGCGGGAGGGGTCAAAAAAAAGGCCTCTATTGTTCTGTGTTCTACAAATAACAGATACAGTTCTGTGATATACAAATTGACAAGTGGACTTGCAGAGTGGCTGATATTTTATAGACGATGTACAGTTTATGTATCGTGGGTACAGTTTATGTATCATGGGTTACGGGGCTGGCATGCTCCCAGAAATGAGCACTACATACCAAATATGCACAGATCCCTTATTCCATACCTAGCCACTTATTTGGATCACACACTTGCGGGCTGCACATTATGTCTCTAATGTTCTGTTTCCTACAAATAGCCATCATAGTTGGGCGGTATATAAATTGACAAGTGGAATTGCGGGTTGGCTAGCTCAACATTGCATCTGTTCGATGGTGGACGTGCACGGTAGCGGCATCTACGTGCAAAAAAAAAAAAAACATAGCTGGAAACAAGTTTGACAAACATAGAGAAAGTAAACGAATAACTGTTTACTATGGAACACGGGCAGAAAAAGAATGCACCTTTGCATGGATTGGTCTACGTCTCTGAGTAGGAGTTCTTTGCATCGTCTAGTTTTCCTGTTTGTTTCTATCAACAAAAGTACAAAGCAAAACGGATATGAACATAAGTTCAGATGTTAAGAAAAAGGCAACTACTATGTACATATACAAAAAAGAAATAGAATAAGATGAATAGAGTGACAAATAGTTTTTTGGGGGGTGTACCTTTTTTTTTCTCTTTTTTCACAATGTATATTTTATAATTCGAGTAGAACACCGTCTGTATGCTCACAAGAATGATGTGTGTGTAAATCAGGGATACAGATATGCTTTGAAACATAGAAATATGAGTTTGCAATAAGTTTGATGTATATTTCATAATTCAAGTGCAATACCAATTGTATCGTGATCAGACCAATATGTGTCTAAGACAAATATATTGTATTGATGAATGGGCACATTGGACCAAACATGGTCAATAAGTGTGTTTCGCAGATGGCTTGTGTTGTTCAAAAGAAAGTAGAGATTGTATTTGCACATATATTTTTCCAAATCTTTTGTTCTGTCGGTATTTTGTAGCATATCAATATTGAAGTCTCCTACAAGTACAATGGGTCCGTTCAAATGGAAATGGGCCAATGCATTGGAAATAACATGCACTATGTTGGAGAATGTTGCATGGGTAGCAACATACAGATTTAGTATTGCAACTTTTGTTTCATGGGATGCTTGCAGTTCAACATTATTTTCTTCCATATGTATATAGTCCAAAATTTGTACATGTTTTTTCACCAGTATCATAACCCCATGTGTTATGTAACTTGATATGCAATTGTGATTTGGGAATTGTTTGTTCTGCATGCATAATGCCATGTGTGTTTCTTGCAAGCACAGAATATTGGATTGCATTATATCATAGTCATTCAGTATATCATCCATGTGTGCATTTAAGTTGTGTGTGTTAAGCGAGAGAATTGATACAAATGAATTTGTTTGTATGGATTGGTAATCATAATGCAGTTTCCATTTTCATGTGGTCCTCAGTCGTTCCATTTCAATATCAACTTTCTCTTTCACTTTGAAGTTATCTTTTGTGAGAGGACTTAGTAAATATAAGGAGTTTATGCTTCTGACATAGGACAGTGTTGTGTATACAAGTCCATGTATCTTAATTCTAGTAGGATGAAATGCAACATTATCAAGTTTTGGTCCTTGTGATCTATGGACTGTACATGCACATGCAAGTTTAATCAGAAATTGTTTTCGAATCTTCAGTCAAACTGTCTTTGTTGATGTTGATATTGGCTTCGATATTCACATAATAGGTGTCTAATCGCTTCCAGTGTTTGAATTATATAGATAAGACAACTTGCTTTCTTGTCGCTTGCCTATATGTGGTTCATGGAACTTAATCCAAAGGACATCCACTTTTTTTGTCTTCATATAGTCTTTCAGTATTCCATCTACACCATTTACCAAGACATCATGTGAATCATAGTTACATGCATATATTTCAACCAACATTTCTAATTTGAGGACAAGTTGCAAAGGTAAAGTGACTGAATCTTCATGACGTTGCATATTTCCATGGTTGTCTTCTTCCAAGTCAATGGAATTGATGATGATATCATCACCAGGCATGAGCAACAGCATGTGGCTGTTATGCTTTGCAACATCCTTTTTTTTGTAGAACGGGTAAGGGAATGTTGGGTCTGTTGGTGCAGGTCCTAAACACTTCAAATTGGTATAGGTCAAGTCATCGTGTGTTTGGTTGTTTGTGTGCATTCTATTCAGAATTGCAATGAATGTTTCATTTGTTTGGCACATTGTAGTATGCAACTCAAAGAATTTAATATTGTCTCTCCAGAATTCATGGGTGATTGTTTCCATGTTAACGGTAGGTTGTTCAAATATCAAAGAATATTGGATTGGATGTGCCTGGTAAAGATCCCCACAGAATATCATGTCAATGTTTCCAAAGAATTTTGTCTGCACATGTTTTATGCTTCTTAGTCGGCTTTCAATGGAATAAAAGAACTGACTTCCAATCAAAGATGTTTCATCTATAAAGACAAGTTGGAGTTCCTCATAAATCTTAGATAATGTATCCAACATTTCCTTGTTAAGTGGAAGAAACTGTGACTTGTTAAAAGGCATAAAAAATGTAGAGTGGATTGTTGTTCCACTAACATTGTATGCAACTTTTCCTATGTATGAAACTATTAGGCCCTTTGGTTTCATATGATCAGAGGAATTGTTTGAATCATAGATTCATATAAGCATTTGGAACAATGCTTTCACTGTGAATGTCTTGCTCATTCCTGCTCCACCTATAACAAACATGTGCACAAGATTGTTCATGTTCAAGCGTTTTTTAAGAGCAATGTCCTTTAGAATTGTTTGTTGTTCACGATTCAATAGACATCTTATTCTGTGGTATTCATTATTTTCAATTAGGAAATGATGTTTTGTAACTTGAAAACCAAGATTGCTACGTTTTTCACTTCCAACGGAAAATCCTCTTGTAAGTCATAGGACTCAGAAGGAGTTTTGGTTGTTTTTGGATTTATGAATGTGCCATCATGATCGCCATGTTTTTCTAGGTCATTAAGTGAAACTTCTAGATCGCCCCATGTTGGATTAACATTGTAGGTAAATCTAGCTTCATTGATGTGTACTATAGTCTCAGATGCAACATACGCAGCCTCCCATGTAGAGAAGTTATGTATTAATGTCTCGTCGTTTTCATCGAACGGAACGTACAGCAACAGTTTTTCTCTACAATAGTTTTCATAGTCACAATGTTTATTGTATTTGACAAACCATATGACAGAGGGTTTTTTTCTTTTTGATATGGGTGCACCAATTTTTTTGTAATGTGATATGAATTCTGCTAAGTAGATATGCCTAATAGGAGATGGACGCTGAACGTAATAATCAATAATAGAGTGGCATACCACGTCCTCTGAATTGTCAGGCTCTTGTTGCAGGAAAACCAATGGTTTAAACACAAATGTGCATTTTTCAAGTGGAGATGTGTTTATAAAGACACATTTTCTTCAACTACAAGTGAGGGACAAGGAAAGTGCAATGTGAATTGTTTGTTGAGCAGACATTTGTTGAAGATTAAGCAATGTATTTCCAAGTGTCTGTATCATTTGTATGGCATCAATATGACTTCTTTCATGTTATTTGTGTATTCTTATGAATGCACTTGTCATAGATTTGTCAATTTTCGTCATATATGAGTTACAGTACGATGTTGCAGCATATGCATTCAGCACGTACTACGCATTTGTATTTTCTTTCCACATAACTGGCATGTCCATGGAAAAATTGTTGTTCCAAATATGGGAGAGTTTTTGTTTAAGGAAAAGTGTTGGTTGCCTAAGTGTACATTGTATGGCTTGGATGTACTCATCTTCTGATAGATTTACCTGTGTCAAGAAGGCATCAAAGCTCATCGTTTCATCAAATCCTCCTTGTTCTAGAAATGCGAACAAGGATTTAGATTTCTCAACAACAGCATTGTCCTCTAGACTGATTGGCTCTATGATTCTTGTAGCTCTCATTGGCGGTACAGGAAATTTGTATCTGTAATGCAAATTTCTTCGTTTCTACAACTTCTTGTATGGTAATGTCTATGGACTTTCGCAAGTTCTGGATCCAAATGATCTATGTCGCATGTTATGTATTTATCCACAAATTATTCGATCTCTGAATTGTTATCAGCTCCATAGACCGATGCACCCTCTATCCACAACAGTGTGTGGTCGTGCTCATTTCCCCTATTCTGGAATTCAGTCACAAAAAAGTAGTCCGATATTTTTCCGAAAAACGTTTCATCATGGCATATCAATTGTCTCAAAGCATTTACTTTATGTCTAAAGTAGTGAGTACATGTCACCGGGTCTTTTCTTATGAGGTAGTCAATGTCATTATTTTCCAGTGTATTGGTTTATTTTTTACGTTTCCTGTTCCTATGCAGATCAGATATGGCAGCCACCAATGGATCCCAGCAATGTTTTGCACTTGTAAATGTGACGAAAAATGTTGGCGGACACAATTGTCGGATCATTGCAAAAAAAAACAAAAATTGTTTTGTTGCAAATAGTCAGGAGAGGTGAGGATGTTTTTGAAATCTATGTATCCAATATCAGATTTTAGGATTTTTTCTAGATTTACTTTGTACTTCACATCCTTGGCGAACAACTTTATTCCTTGTAACTGGCCTTTTCTTATTCGGACCCACATGCATGACAGAACTTGCTCTATTATTATGCGCATTGTTTTGAAAAACAAATTTGTTATGTGACAGGAGAAGCAACCACTTGAATGTAGTAGCTCCCATCGGACTATTTTATGATAATTGAATCGTTCTGTAATATCAGTGCCACGTGGATCTCCATAGAAGAGTGTTGGAAAGTTCATTTCCTCAGCGTATTTGTCCTTGAATATTCCAAGTGGACGTTGCCCCTCGGCAGGTACAATTTCGACAATTTTGTCTTGTAAGTCACAAATGCACTGTGAATCAGTGAATCCATGTACCAATGTTTCAGCAGGTGTTTCATTCACCGATTCATCACTTGCATCAAAATCACTAGGATTTTCAAGAGTGTTTGTAGAGTTGTCAGTTCTTCTGCGAGAACACTGTTCCAGTTGGCATTTATACAAATGTTCTATAGTTTGTATAGGGCCCTGGAACATATTTCCTTTAATGCTTTCATAGCAGCATGCACATGCACCTTGCCTATCTGATAGGCATTTTTGTATCGCAAGCGTCTTTTCAGAGCCACAACGATTGTAATTGTATTGTTAATGAATTGTGGTAATGCTTTTTGCGCAACATCTAGTTGAACAGGCACATTAATAATTGATCATGTTAAGCCCATCTGGGGTCGTTTATAGCCCCAAGGTCTGATTTGAGCAAATGAAATTCGCAGAAACACAAGTCTCTCCTCGAGTTATCTGTTAGTGTTGTATTACATCTTATTTGGTCTGGGGTTGCAAACTGTGACAGTTTTCCATTTTCAAGCGATCGTTTGCATGGAAGAGAAACTTTCCCACTGAAAAATGGTTTATCGTGCATTGTCAAGTGAAGGTATTCTGCTTGCAAATCAGGTGTGAAAAACTTACTGCTTTTTGAAAAAATCAATTGTTCACAAATTGCACATGCAATGGAAGGAGTATCTTTCATTTGTTTCATGTAGTTATGTCTTGTTTTTTTCTTTCGCATGGAAGTATTTGTAGAAATCGTTTCATGGTTTTCATTGCTACTATTGCATGGTGTTGGTTGCAAATCACGAACTAGCACAGTTGCATCACCATTCTGAGATATGTGAGCGCACCTGTTTATGTTCTATTATGCATGAACAAAAATCTTTACATTGTGATATGTGAGTTTCTTTCTAAAAGGAAGTGTAGCAATGCATTTTTTTCTCTCGTGCATGACCTTTTTCAAGTTGTGGTAACTTACTCTACGTTTCTTGCCCAAGGGCAAGATGAGCTGGTGGCAACTAGGATGTATTTCACTTTCACCTAGCTTCTGAGAAACTACTTTATGTTTTTTGTTCAAGGCTTCTGTGACCTTATCAGAAGTGGGACGAATTTGATGAACAATTTTTTTCAAATTGTGATAACTTACTCTACGTTTTTTGTCTAAGCGGTCTATGGATTCATCACAACTGTCAAGAATTTTACGCATGTTTTTTTTGTTCAAGCCCTGTCTACCCATATCACAACCGGGAGGAGTTTCATTTTCACTAAAAAGTATTCCACCCGTATGCAAATTCGATGTTGTTTGGGTGGCATGGACAGTCAACCCTGAACTATCGATATGTGCAATCAAAGGTTCATAATGGATATGTGTTGTATATGTTTTCAACGAGAAGATGTCAATTGTTCGATCGTAATTTGAATCAATAACCTAGGAATGGTCAGTGGAATCTGGCAAGGGCGACCACACCTAGATATTCACCCTGAGTAAAATAGACAGCCATTGCAAACAGAATCTGCAACCCTTGATATTCCATTTTTCATATGGAAACGCCATGCTCACAAGGTATTCCTGCCAACTTCCAACTATCGACATATTTTCTACGAGATATGGGCAAAGGTGTTGATGCAAGCACCTAAAAGCCTATTGATTGTCGCATATAATTGCATTGCAAAAGGACTGTACAGTGTAAAGTCACAACGACTGAACATCAAACTCCACTGCCACCAAACAACAAATTGCATTGAACAGACTATCTCCACAGCTAGACACAACGTTTGTTGCCAGCTGTCAACCATGGCAATCTATGCCATGTAAAATCCATTTCCATTACGATTGAAGGTCTTTGCAAATAATGGACAAGTAGATACGAGAACCTTTTATATTGCATATGGACATTTTTTTGTACAGCAGTGGTTCATAATGGCCACTGAGGGCATTGGCATCATGGAACAAGATGCAATATGGATTGTCAAATGCAATTTTGTTGAATAGTAGATATCTTGTTTTTCTTGTCAATGACCAAATGCCAACTGATATATTCATCCAGTTAGAGAGCCACTGTATACAAAATGTATCTCCCCAAAGTCCCCTCTCATGCACAGGTAGAACTAGAGATGCAGACAACCGCATCTTTGAAAAATACGTAGTGACATCATGTATTCCATGCAACTGCTGAAGAAAATCAGATTCCAGTTCGTATTCATAGGACTGCAAAGTCTCAACATCATCATTTTTAAAACAGGTCAAGAAATAATCTATCAATCCATTGCACAGCTCGGTCAACAAATAGCGAATGCAATAGAACCTGGAATGTATCGAAAAGGCAATCCCCAACAGTATAGGAGAATGCATCCAATCTAAAAAGCTCATTACTAAGCGAAACCACGTCAATGATGTCATGTATAATGGATTATGTATCTATTTCATACGACTCAACATCTATCACTTCTTTCATCTCTTCAACTATCATTTTCAAGATGTTTGCTACATACTTTCAGTTTCTATGAAAACAGAGAAAAGCAAGGGAAAAAAAAAACTAGAAAAATAAAAAAGAAAAGCAACATAGGGTACCAATCCCCGTATGTATCTTTCAACCTTCTTCTTATCAACTCGAATCTCATCTAGTCCCCATAGAATTTGAGAAGAAAATAGACAAATAAATAAAACAATAACTTTACCGAGCAGAAAGAGAACAGGTAAACATAGTTTTTCGACCCACAGAATAAAAGCATCCCCTGCAACTACACCCCACATGATGGTTCCCTCTTCTGATGGCTCCCAACTACTTTTCATAAAGCCATCTACATTGCAAGACGCATGGTTTTCAGGAACAGAAACTAAGAGCACAGACAAAGATGGTCTGCAATAGAATTTGGAGGCAGGGACTCCCACCATTGAAAAACAGCAAGAACAGGGAAACTTACCCATTAAGAAAGGATAACAAGAGCTCGGCCCCAAAAAATTGCAAACCGCAACAACAGGTCCAACAGCTTGCAAAGTTGAAGAACAAAAAACCAGTGAACAACCACGAAGAGCTCGAACTACAAGTGCAGGACCTCAACTTTGCAAATTTGAATCAAACAAGAACCAGAATCATGGAACGAAGCAGCGAACAAGGATCGAGCACTCCAGCAGTGATGTCGACCATGAACGAAACTGTATTGCAATGCATATGTATAATAATCATTTAAGACTGCCAGAGTTGTTAGGTAAACAGTTAAGACTGTCAGGACCGTCGAAGGGTGTAGGCATGTGCAAGCATTTAATAAAATATGCAGCGTGGAAGGCCTCTTCTCTCAAAGCACGCAACATTAAATCAAAAATCACACATAGTAATATGTTAGAGAATGTATTCTACCCATCAGAAAATGCTAAGGGAAACATTCTAACTAATGCTAGCATTAATCCACCTTTGACCAATGCATAATAAAATATATAATTCAAAAAGACCATATACTACCAAATACTTTGGATATGCCAAGATATTTAACATTGGGAATAGTGAAGGTGACAATAAGACTTCAAATCTGTTGTTCAATCAAATCTTGACAAACATGATACTTTTTATTATATAAAAATCGATGTTTTCACTTCCCTTTTTCCAACAATAGACAATATGGAAATATTTCTGGTCAATGCACAATCTAATACTAGGTCAACGATTTATCGGTCGCTATAGTCCCTATATGCCTACGGCATGGACTAATAATGAATTTGGGAGAAATGAAGGGATTTATAATGTATGAAAAATGAATTGAGCGAAAGAAATGTATGGTAATGTTATTAATCCATTAATTCTTCTTGAAAATTTATTTACTCGTAACTTTTGTTTATGATCTTTTCAAATTCATCACATATAATCATAAAACCAATTGTATATGTCAAGTTGCCAGCAATTTTTTTCTTCTAAAACCATTTTTTATTTATACGACAGGGGAAAAAAAGAAAAAAATTATGATATATGATTTGGGACTTCGTGGAATAATGCCTATAAAGTAGAATAATGAGGGGGTTTTGTCTTATGTATATAGAAGAAAACAAGAAGGAGAATTTTCTTGTAAATACATCACTTCAGATACATTCAAACCAATGTAGTATACAAGGTATCATACTTTATAAACAATCATGATATCAAACCATTGTTGGGTATTTCCACTTGATGAAAATATAAAATCTTTTCCAAAATTGAACCACTTTTCAAACTCATCACTGGATATGGATTTGAAACCAACAATGTTTTATACCAACATCAACCTCTCTTTTAAAATTCAAGGCATCAAATCAATTAGAAAATAGACAGAGTCTCCAACATAGTTTGAATTCAAAACTATATGTTACTCTTCAAAATTGTTGAGTGTGAAAGGAAACCAATACATATATACCCAAAACTTTTAACAAAGTTTGCATAATATATCAGACCTTCAAGCTCAGCAAATGAATGTCAAACCAACGAATCTGTATAAGAAGTCTTTATACAAACATAGATTTGAAACCCAATAATAAGGACTCAACACCATCATTAGAATTGTATGTCAACAATGCTATCAATCATGGGTTTGAAACTCGGATGGAACGAGTTCGTAAATAAGCCATAAAGTTGAAGTTTTGAACCCAATACTAGTCTTGGCAAAAGGAGACCCAATATATATTAACTTTGCAACAAAAGTCAACAAGACTAAAATACAGGTATAAAAATAACAATGTTCAGAATAATCTCATCTTCATAACAACCATACATGCGAAAATTTCGCGGGAAGACAAGCGGGTCGACGTTCTTGGATTACTAAGAGGGGGGGTGAATCAATAATAGAGCAATTTAATCATTTTTAACCATATAATCCAAGTGTTATATCAATGAAGAATTATCATCCAATAACTGCAGAGTAAATAAGCAATGAACAAATGAACAAATATACACATACACAGTACATCAGTGTTTTACGTGGAAACCCAAATCGGGAGAAAACCACGGAATGTTTTTTTTTATATGTCTTGAAGAATTACATTCATTGAAAGCACCAACTTCCTTTGTTTAACAGCTGCAACTGGAAGGAGGCTCCAACCCCCTAATTTCTCAGACTACAACCTGAGGTAAGCTTCAACTCCCCAATTCTCTGACTACAACCAAAAGGAGGCTACAACCCCCTATGTTCTCCGGCTACAACCGGAAGGTGGCTACAACTACCTGTCCTTGCCTCGTCCTACCACGCTGAAGTAGAAGTAGAATGATGGAACCACTTTCAACATGTCACTGTGAGATATACCATTGTAAACATGTACCAATAAATCTAAACCATGCATCAACCTGTAATCAACATGTACCATAAACAAGTGCATCAACCATGCACCAACCTGTACTAAATAACCTGTAATCAACTTGTACCATAAACAAGTGCATCCAACCATGTACCAAGTATGTACCAATCATGTGTCAACTACTCATCAAATATGACTCATCAATATGTACCAACATCATCAACTATACACCTCATGTATGTGCCAACTCATCAACTACTTGTCTCAACCATGTACTCAACATGTACCTCAACCAAAAGTATTCATCAATTTCATCATCCAAATCTGATTTGTAGCTCTGTACTAGACCTGGTGTATATGATCACATTCTTTCAAACCTTCCTTAACTTCAACAACAAGAGACTATCATTTTCATCAAACTTTTATTTAGTTTCACATGCCTAGTTTTGGATTAGTCAACAACCCTAACTTGAAGTAATCATAACTTTGTACCTGTAATGTATAAAGATCTAAAATTGATACACGGTGTTCTTTAGTTTTTTTTATGCAATTCCTCCAGGTTTCACTACTTGGAACCTCTCATAAAATGAGTTATAGCAAAAATGGCATACCTTGTTGAATTATGGATTATTCTAGAGAGTGACCTTGTAGAGCGTGTGCCACATGGAATATTTGTTGAATTGATCTGAAACTATTACACAGCATACTACAGACTATACCCTAACCAACACATTTGGTTTCACTGAATTTGGATCTGTTATGAATAAGTTATGACGTTTTTAGCCGAAACACCTGTTTTTGACTAGTTTCGGGACTAGCCACAAACCCTATTTTCTACGGAGTGTAACTCCAAAAATACAATGAACCATAAGCTAAAATTTTTACCACATATACTTGGATATGTTTTCTCAATTTCATAGCAATTTCACGGTCTGAATCATTATAGAAAACAAATTGTAGCGAAAATGGTGAGATGACCTGTAAATAACATACCTTAGAAAGCACCATCAAAAGAATTTATCCTTCCTTGCATTTCGGCCTTCTTTTCTTCACCTTCCCTTGGAATTTCAGCTTAGATATCCTTGGTTACCTCAGACACCTATAGATATTCAATATTCTCAAGTGTTATTAAAATGAGAGAGTCTTGCCTCTTATTTATACTCTCCAAGTAGCTTCCTTAAAAACATCTTCTGGGTCATTTGGCCCCACTTTCCTTATTTTAGGGTTAACCCACTTATAATTTATCCATTAAATTTATTATTGAAATAATTTATTTTGTATTCACTTTGAATTATAATACACTCATTACTTCACTTTATTATTTACCTTTTAAAATCTCTTA
>ML784224.1:102271-114411 GCA_009831015.1 Picea engelmannii | reverse complement strand
CAAAAGGGGATTTGGTCCTAATACAATTACCGACATGATTAATCCACAATGGGGATTAATCCTATGAATAAAATAACAATAATAATCATCAATTGCATAGTGTTCTTATATCGAGAATAGCAGAGTCAATGGGGTTGGTGTTACTCATCATCTCACAACATTTTGAATGTGTTGGAAGGTTGTTAGGGGAAGTCTGATCAATTTCGTGCTTCTGATACTCGGATCTAGTCTAAACAAGCATTCAACTCAAACAACTCTACTTAATCTAGTCCACTCCCTTGCAATGATAAATGAATCCTTAGAATAAAGCAACTGCAATCAAATACCAATGATCCAAATCCATATAATGATTGTGATCTACTACAAGGGATCATGGGTTCAAAATGTATCGTGTGTGCCATTGTGAGGCAACAACTTCGTCATAATGAGTTAACACTAAGGAATATTATCATCAACTAATAACAATGTGGTTACGAAGCAAATAAGTACTCATGGGAGCAACAACACTTACACTTGCAAGATTAATTCACGCACATTACATAGTAGTGATAATATGAAAGTATTGAAATATATGAAAGAATAGATGTTTAAACAATCTTAATAATAAACCATGAAATGAGTTGAACTAGTACATAAAAAATGCAAACATGAAAGGCATGAGAGATTGTTCAAATTGTACAGTGTATTGTTGATACATGAACTAGAAAAAAAATGCACATAGATCATAACAGTGTAATAAGTGATGTATGCTCAAGTCGTGTATGGAATATCATAGTGGAGCTAATCTCACAAAGGTGCAAGAACAACGAATTCAAACCCTATTGTCTAAGAAAGTTTTTCTAGTACATATGATTACATATATATACACAAATTGATGACCAACTGAACAATGGAGATGATATCCAATAGTGGACCTTGTGTAGAGTGGACAAGGATGCACAACTTTGTTTCTTGAAACCAAGCTTGTTAGGACATGCAATGACTTAGTCAAATTGATCATTGGTGCATATTTTGAAATGACCTAGTCAACTTTAATCACCCAAGTTTCATTGAATGGTCTCTTTAGGTCATGAAATGGCATTGACATGAACTAATTTGTTGCTAAACTGGCATAGTAAGTTATCCATTGAGCTGGTGTTGGAAGGATCTGGTGTTGGAGTTGAAAGATTGGTGTGTTGAAGGCTTGGCATTGATCGCATGCAAGAATTCTGACGTGACAATGAATTGGAGTTGTCGCATGGACCGAGTCTAGCATAATTAATGTTGCCAAATATTTGGCACAATGATTTTCTGATACACTTAGACTTAGTAAAGTTTCGGTGCATATCATAAGCATGTGAAATGTACAATTCAATGATAATCCTGAGCTTCTATGATACAAGTGGCCTTTTCCAACACATTTTGCTTGAATGGTAGAGTAGTCAGCCATTTGTAACAATGGATGAGTTTCACAAACCCATCAGCTTTAAGGTATTCATGGTTTTCAGAGGCATCATATTGACAGAGGCTACAAGGTCTACTATCACTTTCAAAATGACCACTTCATTTATCTTCACATCCACCACTAGAGTATAGGGATCTTCGTATTTGGGAACAATTTCTTTGCTCAAAATCACATTGGATGTTGTTCCAATAACATGAATTATTGTCGGCTCCTATCATTTATTTATTATGAGTGTTACCACAAGATCTAGCACTTGTGCAAAACCCTTTACAAGATGCCAAACTTGTGTAACAATTGGAAGTAGTTGTCACTATCACCTAGACAAGTACTTCCCTCATTTTAGTGATGAATAAAAGTCCAACACAAAAGAGGCTTTCCTTGTGACCTCAAAGGATCATATAGCAAGCTAGAAGCAAGTCTACGACCCCCTATCTTGGTCACTTGAAAAGTTAAGAAAATGGGGTAGTTTGAGAAGAGTTTAGGCAAGGCAATTGGTTGCACATGTGTGAAAGAAATGTTCCAATGCATAAAATAACCAAAATCGAGTCTAAGAAGTGAAATATGAGCCCCAAAACACTAGTTATCAATGAAAGAGGGTTGTTGTAATTAATTTTGAAATAACTAATAGTTTATATCAGCAAAGTATATTTGTAACAGCAATAAGAAATCATCCCTCAAAAATTGCCAGTAAAATCTTAAAATACAACCCTTAATAAGTGGAACAAGATCCAAGTGCTTAACAATGAATTTAGCCTTTGTAAACCACAATATTAAGTAAGTTATCAACAATTTGAACAAACCCTAATGGTTGTAACTATATTTTATAACAGCAACAAGTTATTTAGTGAATTTGCAAGTTGCTTGGCAATATTGAGCACAAGAAAGTGATTAAGCATTCACCCAACAAATTATCTTTTGAAAGAGAGTGAGTTTATTGGAGTTTGCACACACTTCCAGCAAGAAGACTAGTGTCGTTTTCCTTCTCTTGGGAAATGGAGTCAAGCTACACTTTGAATTTAGACTTAGATAGCCAAGAAGAGTGAGGATTGGGAACCCTAAGACTATAGACTCGTAGGCTTAGGACCAATTTTCTTAGGGTCTAAAGACTTATCGTTTTCTTTTCTTCTAGGATGTCTAACTCAAGATCCAAATGAACTAGGATCAAAACCTAAGGTCTAAAGACTTATAAACCCTAGATCTTCAAACTAGCTAAAGACTTTAGCCTAGGGGGGTAAAGACTTATAATCCCTAGATTAGGTCCTTAAATGCTTCAAAAAACTTAGTTGAATGCAATAGGGAGGGGGATAAAGACTTATAATCCCTCCTAGGGTTTCAACAAGAACAATGTAACATGCAACAAATTACAACCTAGCACTCACCACAATATACCCTAAACATTTAAACTTGACAAAGAAGACTTACTCAACCAAGTTGAAATGCGTGAGGAAACCCGAGCTCAAGACCATCCACCAAAATAAGACAAAAAATCAACAAAGATCTTCACTCCAAAAGCATGCACTAGTTATCCTTAGCGAAAAAGAGAAAAGAGAAGCAAGTAGTAGTAGTCTCACACAAGAGTGAGTTGTGTTTTACAAAATGGAGCACTCACTCTATGTATATGAGGTATCCAAGTGCATATGTCCACATAAACATTCAAAACAACAATAAATCCATGATACAAGTAGATTCAACCCCTCAAGTAGCCTCTAACAATAGATAATCATGCTAAAACATCAAAATAGACCCTCCAGAGCCACATGTGTGGGTGACATCATGCTCTAAGGTGTAGGAGGCCTCCAAAGGCCATGTCTCGTCATCAAGGTGCCAAGTGTGTTGGAAGGTGACCTCTCCTCGTTATAGATCCCAACTCATCAAAGTGGTGCCCCAATGGCAAGCAAGCCCCAATCCATGAGGGTGTCATGATGTCATCATCCATTTGCTCAACGTCCAAGGTGAAAAGATCAACGTCTAAGGTGGGATGAAGGTGCATCTCATCTCTACATGGTATCCAATCATGTGCTAGTGCAACGTCCTCCATCCAATGCCTAATAACCTCTGGGGTACAATGCCCAAGGTGTGGGATTTTTTTCCCATATGTGTGTTAGTGTGATTGTATCTACAAAGTAAAGTCTCATATGTCCATAGTCCAAGGTTCAAGAGCTGTGAGCCTATATCGAAGAGAGCCAAATCATCAAGTGGCCCAACGCTTTGCATCACGTGTGCTATGTCCTGCATAAAGTGCACAACATCCTGGGTGAAATAATAGGGACGTCCTCCCAAAACCATGTCAGGTGCACCTAAGTCAATCAAAACCATGAAATCAAGTAAAATCAACAATCACAAGGGGAAATAGTCCTTAGAATCATACAAAGTAAGCCATCTATTAATACAAAATCCAAATGAACAACTCTCATTGGGTATCCCCTTCAAACTTGACATTAGCTTAAGACTTTATGCAATTTGGCAAGTTTAGGTATGGGAGGACCATCAAAAGACCCTATTATGCATGCTAGTACTACCTAAGTAGAGGGATATTTCCCAGGAAACCATCTAAGTAAGTGTGATAATGAAACGTGTTGGGCTTACTTCAGGAAAACGAAATCATTAACATGCAGGGTACCATATTTGGTCCACTTCCATGAGTGTTTTTCTAGAGGGGGCGCTTGTTGCTTGAGATACCCTTTCCTCAATATTTTTTGCATTCCAAACCCCTTTTCTTGCCTTTTGATATTCGTTTATTATTCGCAAGTCCCCTTTGCAGATTTCAAGCATTATTCTTCCATTTGTTTTGTGGAGATAAAGTCTTGTATAGATGTGCATTCAATGCATCGGGACTAGGAGCGATTACCATTACAAGGGGTAGAACTCAAGCTAGCCTTAGGATTTTACATTTGGCCATTCATTATCCCATTCTTTCTTTCTTTTACAACATTATTTCTTTATTTTTATAGCAGTTGCATCAACCTCGGCATTCTAGTCCTTGTTTTCATAGGAAAATGAACCATGGCCCTTTTTGGGATACATGTAAAACCATCACCAAAGTTTAGTACACTGGGAGAGGTTCCATGATGATAAGTGTTAAAGTATGGGGGGGAAACAGAATGTTACCTTATCAAAGCCTCCTAGTAGTATCCATATTCCCCAAGAATGGCAACACTGGACTAGTATGGCTAATGATGGCCACCAAGGTGAAACAAGGAAAAAACATAACTTTTGAGCTTATGATTCATTATCCAACTTCAACCCATGATCCTCATTTAAATGCCCGATGTATTAAATATGACACTTTATAAGAAACAAGGACTAATGCACCTCATAATATGTCGGACCACCATCTCACAATGAGTCTTCCTAATTGAGTGTGATGAGTTATGTTGATGAAGAAAGAAGCATCTGAGGGGAGCTACTGATTTCCATATGTAGACACGTTGATCATCACCATCATCGGGATCATTGTTTTCATTGCGAGCCATGAGACATGATCTCCTCTAGTTACCCCTAGGTGAGAGGGGGTAACATCTGGCTCCAACATGGAGACATGTGCTCACCGTAGATCACATGAGAACTTCAGCATCTCTGGTACTCAAGACCTACAACCTGTATTACTCTAAAATCCTACTGCATTCTAACATGCAAACATTAGTAACAAAAGAGCAAGGGAATGCTATCCACCCTGGTTTATTAAAATATAAAACCAAATGCGAGAAATAATTTTTTTATTAAACTAACATGTGCATTGTTAGACTAATATGATAAAGCAATGACATAATCAAGGAAATACAACCAAATGCAAGCACACAACATGACCTAACTAACCTACCTACCCTACCCTACTTTTTTATAACCACTGAAAAGCTAGGTATAATCATACAACTAGTGAATCCATCCTAGCACTTCATCAAAACCAAAATTTATACCCATGATCCTTATTTAAATGCCCAATGTATTAAATATGACACTTCATATGAAACAAGGACTAATGTACCTCATAATATGTTGGACCACCATCTCCCAATTAGCCTTGTTGATTGAGTGATGAATTATGCTGATGAAGAAAGAGGCATCTCAGGGGAGCTACCGGGCTTCCATATGTGGACATGTTGATCATCATCGTCGTCGGGATCACTTTCTTCATTATAGTCTGTGAAACATGATCTCCTCTAGTTACCCCTAGGTGAGAGTGGGTAACAATGAGCCTTTGGCGCAACTTTATAACCTGTTTGGCATAGATTGGCATATCTTTGATGGTCTACACCAAAAGAATTCGGATATGTAGATTCTCCAAATCCCTTGAAAAATCAAACTTTGACTCCTTTGCCTTCTTTGGAACAAGTTGTGGAAAATCAATCTTAGTCTTTGCTACTTTGGTTAGGCTTTTTCAGGGATAAACTCCATCGTTTTCTTCATTTTCAATCTATTCAATACACTTTTTGCTCCTGAAAATTTTTTGGCTGCAACTTGTTTGGTCTGACTTTTTTCTGTTACTTACAAAGTTTTGCCCAAACTTAGGGCAATCTCCACATGATTGTTGTGATTCAATGTTCCTCTTCTTGTTCCTAGGCCTCTGGATGCAAAGTAGGATCATATTCTTCAATTAAATAAGTACTTGCCTATGATAAATTGGTTTCTGAATTATGCCTGAATGCCTGTTGAAAATGATTTTCCAGTCACCATGCAGGTGTAGAAAGTCCGCTATTTTCTCTTGGATGCCAATTTCCGGTCACAGGGGTTGGTTGAAGACTGGCTATTTGGGGTTGCATATTAGCATTAGGCACAGGAGGGGGCAGCAAAGGCTGCACATTTGGCACAAATGGAGCATTATGCAGGATAGAAGTTGGAAGCATTGGAAGCACTTCCATGGGTTACACATACATGCAAGAAGAGGAAGCTTGGCATAAAGAGAACGTGTTTTTTAAACATATGGGTAACCAACAAGTGAGGGGGCAACAAACTTTTGTTGATTGATACCAAATGGAAATACAGCTTTAGAATGAATTTATATATACCTAGAGGGAAAGTCCTTTATCCAACACCACTCCATTCCACGTTTTGCTGTTGTGTTCGCATGCAGGAAAACTTTGCAAATTATGACTGTCTCCATCCACCATTGCCTCAATGAAAAGAAGTTCTGGGCAGTCCTTTTCTCTCGGATCTTCATTGCAGATGTTGCATTGTTTCTTCGCTGCACTAACAAGGTAGTGATTCACTGTATGTTTTATCCAACATGCTCGGCAGAAAATTCCATTCATTATTTTGCCTTAAGCTTTAGGCTGCTAAGTTTTGTTGCCACCGAGGACAAAATGTCCTGACTCCTATTTCATATCTTCCACGAGATTGCTCAATTGGGACATTGTCAAGCTTCCCATACTCCCCATGACTGCAATGTCTCTCCTTGCTCTGCTTACTTAAGGGATGTTCGGATTCTTTCTTCCCTATTTTTGTGATCGTTTTGAATATTGAAGGTACGGGGCTTGGATATCTTCGAGGAACTGTGGGGCAACATCTCCACCGGCCATAATATCAAGCCACGTGCAGGAATCATTCTGATTTCTAACAAGAACAACAGTTTTTTATGGTCTCTTTATCATGCCTGTGCTGCGGGAATTTCTGAAGCACATACTACAGGTTATCCAAATAATCTCCTTGGTCTCATCTTCTCATTGATTGAGGCACAAAATTTATTCTTTAGGATCTATTGCCTGTTAAAATTTATTCATGATACTTCTCCAAAACAATTTGCTTCATTTCCTAACATGTTTTTTATCGAATCCCCTACTAAACTCATAAATCACCTCATGGCAGAATCTTTTAAGCAAGAAGGGAGCAAATTTAATTTATGTACATCTTTACATAACCACACCCGGCACAATACTTCAAATTCAAATAAAAATGTGTGAAGGTCTTCATGAGTTTTACATGTGAATTGGGGCAGTGCATTTAGTGGAATTCTCTTTCCTTTTGCCTAGAGAATTATCGTTTGTTAGTAGGACAATGGGAAAGATGATCAAATCATTACTGCTCTTCCCCACATTGCTTCTGGCGACAACCATATTGTCGCCTGTAATTGTTAGCTCAGAAGTCTCCTCGGAAAAAGACGGAGAGGGTGTCACCAATCACCATCTTCTCCACTCAGATTTCAAAAGAAAACTACATCGAGCCCTGAATTTTTCTGTCCAAAGGTGAGGCACATGTCCTGGAAACGGAGCCAAAAGATGATAGAAGTTTTCCGGGACAAAAATTTGCAATATTCAATACACTGAAGACCCTCCAACAAATGTCAAACTATGACTATATTCTTCTGACATGTACTTTCAATCACATCCTTGCAAGGAATTGCACATTTAATTATTGAAAATAATCAAAAGATTCAAAGCCAAATAATAAAAAAATTGTCCAAATGAAATTTCAACTTCTCATACATTCAACATCTACTTGTACATTTATTCACTCACTACCAGAAAGGAAATTACAGAACAGAAACTAATGCTGAAAAGAAAGAAAACATATTTCAAACAAAAACGCAGAAAGAAGGGAGTGGATATGTTGTCCCATGATGGAGGAGAGATCAAGATATTGTTACAAAGCTCAAAGTAATTGAAGAGGAAAATTCCTCTTTTAGGTGATCACATTTAGACTTATTAAAGAAAAGTATCCAATAAGGAATCTGTATAGAATAAGCTTTCAAATTGAATGGCTCTGGTATTTCACTTTCTTTAACTATGATCTGGTGTTGGAAACATAATCCGTGAGGATCATGATATTATTGTATTATTCACTTGATACCGAGTATGAAAAGACATTAATGAATATGAACAGTCATCGGAAGTCCAAGAGACCTATTGGAAGACAAATCCAAAGGTCATAAACAATGTATTTATTGTTGAAGCTTTTGTAGCTTCGAGAGGCATTCCCACTAGAGGCCAAGGTGTCAATCATGTGAGAATCTTCATTGGCACCAAACTACTCATTCGTTTTAGTGAAATCAACCTTGGAATGAGGCTAGGGCCTCATGAGCAAGTTGGCGGGATTTGTGGGCTTGTGTTGGGGTTACACACCCACAAAGAAGAATAAAATATTCTAATTAACTGTTGAGTTTAGAAGCGATGCCTAAACTCACTCATTGGACTCCTATATAAGGAGAGGTGAGATTGTGACAAATCTCATTGTGACATTATGGAGTTAGCATAAGTGAGAGTGCACTTGTGCTAGGAGCTTGGAATTTCAGCAAGAGAAATTCTACAATTTTGGCAAATCTAGCCTAGGGTTCTTGATGATATTTTTGTTTCTGTTTTAAGCCAAGGAAGGCTTCTGATTTTCAGCCACACGTGTGAGGAAGAGAGAGGAGCAGCGGGCCGCATGTGGGAAGAAGGTACAACCGCACGTGTGAGATGGTTGTGTTAGAATATAATGGATGTGCTCGTTTTACCATTGACAATACTACTGTCACCCAACCATAGGCCGAAGCCACCCTCAGAGCACTTTAACCTTGACAGAGAATCATTCCGGAAGCAAACCCTAGGCTAGATAGCCAAACAAAGGGTAGCGCACCTTTCCCCAAGGATCGCGCATCAACAAGAGCTGATCAGAGAGTCCAAACCCTAGCCAAGAGATAGTCCAAGCCAAACGTGATCTGCTAGTTGCAGCAACTGTAATGGCAGCTCTCCTCAAACCTGCACACAAGACTGGGCACTGCAGTGCGCACAAGTTGTTGCTCTGCAATTCTAAGACTGTCTGCCAGAATGAGAACTGGCCTCCTGTATTTATACTAATTCTGGCTAACTGCCTGAGCCGACTTCTCATTCTGGGTATCTGTCTGTTCAGTATATATTAATTCTTCTGGACGACTTCTTCTCTTGGAGGCTAATAACCTAATATAAATTATCAACCGACATGTCTTCTAGGGTTATTAGCCAACTCATTTGGGTTTCTTCTTGCTTTCCGAAGTATTCTATTCTCGTCAGGTTTACACGTGGAGGTAAATACCTCCCGCAGCTACCATAATATCAACACTCCCTCCTAGCTAGGGAGGTATTACAGGTAATGGTCTTGAGCAAAAACATACCATTCACCTGGTAGCATCAACATAGTTGTATAGACTATCTTATGACTAGATCATGAGCACCATCATCAACATCGGTTTCATCAGTCGTATCATCTCTCGAAACCATATTCCACCTGAGTAATTAGACATGATGCTGGATAAATCACTCACACCACAGAGTGATAAAAGAGCCATTCTTCTAATCTAGACGTATGTCCTAGACGATTAAGTGTTCTGAACCATTTTTCGTCTGGGAAATCTCTGTCCTTTGATTATCCATCAGCTGATAATCATTTCCAATACTGTTGATAGTCTTCAAGGCAATCGGAACAAAATAGAACACAACTGTGTCTATCCATAGTAGTACATAACTACAATCCAGTGGTACATTACCACACCAAGTAACACATAAGTACTTGATCAAACAGTGGAACACATCTACTATCATACAATCTTCATAACAATCATCTGATATCAACCTGCACAGAAACAATGTTATGATATAAACTGAATCATATGGGCCATTCTTCCACTCACATCTGTGAGATCTCGGAAGAGCATCTGCCCTCAAAAGGTAAGACATCAATGATGAGCTATCTGGACTATTCTTCTCAAGCAAGGAAGAATAATTGTTCTAATTGCTGAGCCTGGACCATTCCCCACCCTAGGCCATTCCTCCGACACTAAACAAAGTGTAACCTAGAGAGAATGAATCCGCCCTAAGGAATGCATGTCCCTGATTGCTGAGCCTGGACCATTACCCACCCTGGGCCATTCCTCCGGCACTAAACAAAGTGCAACCTAGAGAGAATGAGTACACCCTAAGGAATGACTATCCAGACCATTTCCTCTGTTAACCACAAGAGGAAAAGACTGTCCTATATCAACCTCCAAAAGGGACCATTCCTCATGTTAACCACAATGAGAAATCGTTGTCCGACGAGGCAGCCCAGTCTTCTTGAGTAACCCTCAAGAAGAGAGACTGCCCTAGACCACTCCCTATGTTAACCACAATGGAAAGTCATTGTCTCTGATACATCAGCAATCTGGACCGTTTCCCATGTTAACCACAATGGGAAATCGTTGTCCGTCAGAAATCTCAATCCACTTTCCGAACTAGAAAGAATCTGCTCATCCTGGACTATTTTTCAAACTGAAAAATGACTGTCCATAAATCAATACATATCAGTGCTCCCTCCCAACCTGGGAGTAATCTCTTCCTTTTTCAATAAGGAAGTCGTCTCCACAAGCTCCAACTTGAGTACACAAACTCTTTTTATCTTGGATAGAAGCTTTACCAAAATGTTTGCTTATCTGTTCATCTGTGGAGATATGTATTGGAGAACCACTTTCTCCTTTCTGGACTTCATCACGGATAATGTGATGCTTGATTTCAAATGTACTTCGGTCTAGAACACTGGTTTTTCTCTGAAGGCTTCATGCAGCTCTGATCAATAAAGTATATCATTGTTTGGAACACTGGAACATATCTATGTGGCACTTCTTCTGTCATCATGAGATCTGATCTACTGAGTAATCATCTTGATACAATATCTCTGTTATAGAAAATCTTCACCACGCTTCTACTATGCACTGGAGGTTCTCCGCCAAGTTATGTTTTTCCATCTGTATACAAGGGTCGCTTTCTAGTATGCCTCAAAGTCTTGAGTTTGCTCTTCATACGCTCTTTGTTCAATTGCTCTGGAGAATAGTCTTTACATTTATCTGATGTAGAATTCCAACTCATGGATGTTGCAGATGATATAATGACTCATGTAGAGATATGTCTGGTTTACTGGAACAAGTAATCATCATAGTCTTCTCCCTCCATCTGGGAGAACCTCTAGTTCTAGATCTCAAAATGCTTTCATTCATAAGTCTTCCATACACTGTTCTTCATCGCGACTTTTAGTTCCTCTGCTTGATTGCTTTTATTGAGTTCATATCAGGCTGGCAATCTTGTGATTCTTGATACAATGACTGGTTGTTCTGGCCTCTCTTTCTTTTTTGGAATCTTCATGTTCTTCCTCGTGTTTTTCTTTAGCTCTTGGGTCCATGGAGTAGATTCCATGCCCTAAAGATTCCATTTCTTTCTTTCATCATAGGATCACGGATGTGGATGGACAACCAGGGATACTTTAGAGCTTCTCTTCAAAGAGGTCTTCTTCTAAGGTCAAACTGAACACATACTACCTTTCATGGCTGCTACCATGGATATATACTTCATCATCTTCAATGGATCATAGGATTAGCTCCCACCTAATCCTTGCTTCATGTATGCATGCTCTTCTTTTTGGTGATATATAATCAACTCCCTCCATGTAGGAGAGTCCACGCTTATGTCTGCATCCTTATTTTTTTCTTCAAAGTGTTATAGGTCTTTCTCCAATTTCCTCTTGGTTGCTCACTTCTTTCTGTCTTGCTTCTTCTAAGTCCCTTGTAATAGCTTCCACATGATTTGTTTTATGTATTTCATCCTTTCATGTGTATTGTCTGACTTGTATAATGATAGCAATCCTTATCTTGTTGTTCTTCCATAGGTATAGTTCTTCTTGGAACGTATTATCTTCTAAGAGATAGATATACAAGATATGTATAGAGATTATGCAAACAAGATATGTACAAGAACTAAGAAGAGTATTGTTACCTTTAGAA
>ML784224.1:74394-95690 GCA_009831015.1 Picea engelmannii | reverse complement strand
AAAGAACCACTATGGGTGGATGACTTCTTGGCGATGGTCATCAATAGCCAAGAAGATATCTCAGTCATGCCATAGAATTCACTCTCGAGTATTGATGCATCTTGCAGTGAAAGGATTTGCATCTTCTCACCTTGTACCTAACAAGGGGAATAACATCAATGATTGATAGTAAGGCTTCGAGTTTCAAAGTCCTATCAATTGAGAAGTAACAAGTGAGCAATAACAAGCGAGCATGATAAACGAGCATGATTGGTTTGTGGTCACCAATGTTTTAAAACTCGGACTCGACCTAGGAACCGATCGAGGGTCAACTCCGACTCGAACTCGGGATTGACTCGGACTGATTTGATTCCAATGACTCGGTTTTACTAAAAAATATAGAAAATATTTAAACGTAATAAAAATATATATTTTAAAGATTCCAAACCATTAGAGACAAAATATGCAAAGTCTGCTCATGTACATTGTAATATTGTATATATGATAGGCCCACGTCATTACCTATAGGTTGTGCCTAATCAGCCATGTTGACCAGGTTTCAACTTTCCGGATCCATTTTTCACTGGGTTTATATCTTAGTATGATTACAGAGCATACACCAAGATTGCAACACTAACCAAATCTATAAGTCAAGTCAACATCCAAATTTGCCATTTATTCGTTGTTTACTTGTGATATTCAACTTCAATATTGTTGAAATTAGTGCAACTACAAGAGCCATTCTCCGAGAGGATGGCATAAGACCCTGGCTGAGATCTAGGGCCCCCGGTACACTCTCGAGGTTCTTGGTTTGGGACCAAGTAGTTTGAGCCATGGCAAAAGACCCTAGTGAGGGCCTCCAGTGTATTACTAGGGTTCTTGGTCAAGGACCAAGCAGTAAATCCCTAGATATGTTCTAGGGCCCCTGGATGTGTTCCAGGGAATCCTTGCTCGGTGCTTGGATTGATCCATGGATGTGTTCCTTGGTGGTTGATGATGCAAGTCCCTAGATGTGTTCTAGGGCCCCTGTATGTGTTCCAGGGAATCCTTGCTTAAATGCTTAGGTTGATCCTTGGTCTTGTACCTTGGTGGATGAAAGACCCTAGATGTGTTCTAGGGCCCCCAAATGTGTTATGGGGTATCCTGGTCTTGGACCAGGTAGTTCTTGGTTGGGTTCCAAGATGTGATGATGTGAGATCTTCTTCTTCTCTCTCAGGATGGTCCATGAGACCTAGGAGCAGCTAGAAGATGGACATGACCACATCACTGGTTTCTCCTCTTATGCAGGGATGATAAAAGCTTATAAGTTATCATGAGACTTATGTGGACAGTTTGCCTTTGAAGAAGACCCCTTTGACTTTGTCTTGCAGCCTCCCCTTGCTTCATTCTCTTTCTCCATCTTGCTTGATATTGAGTTGGTCTTCTATAAGTCACTTTGACTTATTTGACTTTGTGATTAATATTTTAAGTAATTAAAATATTAATTTTTATTTATTTCATTGTTTAGGTTTTTAATTAAACCTAAATTATAACCCTTCCCTTAACTATAAATTAAGACCTACCCCTCTCTCATTTTACACTCACTTTCTCTCCTCTTCTAAGTCTGATTTTTTGGGTATATCTCAAATTAGCTCTTATGTTGGGTGTACGACCTTCTTGGACTCTCTCTCTTGTCTAAGGTGTTGTCTCCTGAGTTTTTGTTCCCCTTGTTGGCTGGTGATTATTGTTGGTCCTCTTTCTGCTGGGTGGTGCAACCACAATCCTCCCTCCTGCTGTGTATGAGTGTCGCGAACCTACTGGAGGTGTCGCGGCCTTCTTTGGGCCTCTCTCCTTGTTGTCGTTGTGTGTTGTGAGGGTTTTATACTTCAATTTGTCTTGGACAGTTTTGGTTGAGCCTTTCTTGTGGTCTTTGGAGTTTCCTATTTCAACCCTTTCTCTTGTTGAGTTCTTCTTGATAAACTAACCACTTACAGATCATGATGAGATCAAACCCTTGAGGGTTTGATCCATGACCTTCTTAGATTTTCTGAGCATATAGAATGAGGACAACCATACATCAGGTACCTCTTTCTTTATTTTGCTAAGGTAAAGTTCAGATCCGATTCTACTATTGTTTACTTATGTTTCTAGCTTAGTTTAATATTCAGAAATGTTATTTTTGTGTTCTTGATCAGTCCTAGATTAAGTCTGTTCTCTTTAGCATATTCACTCTTGTATTTTCAGTATTTCATCTACTTCAGATTTTGTTTTAAAGTGTTGATTTGTTTGTACTGTAGAGTTCAATTTTGAAAAGATATCACTGTTTTTCTTTTTCCCTAAAAATCTAACATGGTTTCAAAGCTTAGGGCGTGAAAAGAGCTCAATAGTGGCAGACTTTTGAGCCTGCATAGATCCTTGTTTTAGGGTTTGTTTTGCAGATCAGCAGTAAGGCTTTATCTTTAAATAAGCATGGCTTCATCTTCAGTCAAAGCAAAAGATAGGCTTGAAGGGGCCTCCAACTTCAATGCTTGGAAGGCTAGGGTGTTTAACATACTAGAAGAGGGTGACTGGGATGAGCTAGTTACCAAGGTGATAGAAGAACCCACTTCAAATACAGGCAGGGCAACATATAAGAAGAGGTACGCCAAAGCTAAAAGAATCATCTTTGATTCAGTTAAGAACAGCATGATGCCCCTCATTGGTCATCTAAGGACAGCCAAAGAATGCTTTGATGCCTTAGCAAATCTTTTTGAAAAGAAGGCTCCAACTCAGAAGAGGATATTGAAGAAACAACTACGTACATTAAAGATGGGAAAGGACGAACCTATCTTTGCCTTCTTTTCCAAGATTGTTCAAACAAGAGATCAGCTTACAGCAATTAGAATTGCAGTGGATGATGATGACCTTGTACAAACTGCAGTTGATGGCCTCCCTAACTCATGGGAGACTTTTCTCTCTTCGGTCAACGGAAGAGAAGTTCAACCTAACTTCGAGAGATTATGGCATGATTGCTTGGAAGAAGAAGGTAGACTCAAAAGCGGGAATGAGCCCTCAACAGTAAGAGACCATGCTCTTTCAATCAAAGCCAAGAGATGGAAGAAGTTTCCTCAACACAAAGGCAAAGGTAAGAAACCCCAAGGTAAGCAATCTCACTTTCACTCTCATTTATCTAAAATAAGATGTTTTGACTGTAAAAGGCTAGTTCATTATGCAAAAGACTGCAGGAACCCTCATTCACAACAGAAGCAGAGAGGCGGGTTTCATGCTTCAATTGCAACTGAGGAATAAGAACCAAGGCAGCCACTAAAGAGCAAGAACAACGTCAAGAATGCTATCTTATCTCAACCCTCTCCGACACTATAACCAAGTCGGAGGATGTTTGGTTAGTGGACAGCGGGGCCTCTAAACACATGACGGGCTTCAAATAAAATCTTGTAAACTATCAGGATAAGAAGTTCAATGTGAAGGTAGAATTGGGTGATGATGGCACCTATGACATCAAAGAGTTTGGATCAGCATCCTTTCAGCTTCAGATAGGTAATGTATTTCATATCGATGAAATTCTTTATGTTCCTGGATTAAATAAAAATCTCATCTCGGTTGCAGTGTTAGAAAGCAAAGGGTACTAGGTAGTTTTCTCCAAAGGGAAGGCTCTCATGTGGCCCTCAAATGGGAGTTTGAGCTCAACCATGAGTATCAGAACTCAAGAGAGTGGACTTTACAAAACCACTGGTCAAGTTGTTCAAGCATTAGCTCACGAGATGATAAACCCCTGCGAGCTATAGCACAGAAGGCATGGACATCTTAACTACAACGCACTCCCAGGTTTGCAAAAGATGGTAACAGGTATGGGAGTTTTTTCATTTGAACATGATAGTGTTTGTAGAGGATGTGCTCTCGATAAGAATACAAAGAAAGCTTACCCTCACGGTAATAGAAAAACTAATGGCATTTTAGATCTTATTCATTCTGATCTTTGTGGACCTATGACTGCTCCATCTATGAATGGTTGTCTTTATTATATAATTTTTATTGATGATTGTTCTCGTTAAACTTGTATTTATTTTTTGAAGACTAAAGATGAATCTTTCAGCAAATTTCAGGATTTTAAGAATCTTGTTCAGAATCAAACAAGTAGACACATTCGTGCTTTCAAAACAGACAATGGAAAAGAATTTGACTCCCACAAGTACAATGGTCTCTGTTGGGCTTCAGGGATTAAGAGGGAGCTGACTATGCAGAATGGGGTTGCAAAAAGAAAGAACAGAACGATTTGTGAAGCAGCCAGAGCCATGATGTATTCAAAATCTACCTTTATCTCTTTGGGCTGAAGCTGCAAGCACTGCAGTCTATATTCAGAACAGGTGTCCTCATAAAGCCCTAGAAGAGAAAACTCCAGAAGAAGTCTTCACCGGTAAGAAGCCTTCAGTTGATCATTTGAGAATCTTTGGTAGTCCAGACTACATTCATATACCAAAAGAAAAGAGGACTAAGTTAGAGCCCTCCAGAAAGAAAGGAACTTTTGTGGGATACAGTGAAACCTCAAAAGCATGCAGAATTTATGTACCAGAGCAAAAGTTCATTGAGGTCAGCAGAGACGTGACTTTTCATGAGGAAGCAGTCTTTCGTCGTTCCAGAGAACTTCCATGTGATACAGAGGAGCACGAAGCTCCATCTCTGAAACTTTCAGATACACCACTTCCAAATGAGCAGAGGGAGGAGACCATAGAGCCTTTAGTGGATCCCTTAAGGGATTCTATTGAGTTTCCCTTAGAGAAACCTCTTGTTAAAAGAAAGCCAGCTTGGTGCCAGGAAATTCTAAAGGAAACAGAAAAGCATGCAATGCCTAAAGGTACCTTCAGAGAAAGCAAGAAACCAGATAAGTACTCCGGCCTAATAGCACAATTGAATCTTGTGATTGACTCAAAACCTTCCACCTTTGAAGAAGCCTCCAAACATAAAGTGTGGAAGGATGCCATGATAGAAGAGTACGATTCAATATTAAAGAATGATGTATGGGAAGTAGTCCCAAGACCTCATGGAAAATCAGTGGTAACCTCTAAATAGCTTTAAAAAATAAAGCATGCAGTAGATGGCAGTGTTGAAAAATTCAAAGCTTGATTTGTGGCTCGTGGCTGGCTTCTCTCAGAAAGAAGGAATTGACTATGACGAGATCTTTGCTCCTGTTGCCAAGTATACTTCCATCAGAATCATTATCTCTCTTGCTTCAGTTTTTTATTGGAAACTTCACCAGATGGATGTTAAGACTACCTTTCTTAACGGTGAAGTTGAGCAAGAGGTTTATATCAAGCAGCCTGAGGGTTTCGTGATCCATGGGAAAGAATCTCATGTCTGCAAACTCAAGAAAGCCTTGTATGGATTGAAACAAGCTCTGAGAGCTTGGTATGGAAGAATTGACAGTTTTCTACAAAGTCTTGGATTCTCCAAGAGCATAGCAGATCCTAATCTTTATATAAAGATTGTGCAGAATCATCGTGTTATCTTGGTTTTATAGGTGGATGATTTGTTCGTTACCAGAGAGGAACCTCTTATAGCTCAGACTAAGAGGGAGTTATCAGCAGAATTTGCAATGAAAGACTTGGCTCTTATGCATTACTTTCTTGGCTTAGAGGTATGGCAAAAACCAAGTGAGATCTTTCTCTCACAAAGCAAGTATGCAGTTGATGTGCTCTGCAAATTTGGCATGTTGGACTGTAAATCCATGTCCACACTTATGATTTCTAACCTAAAGAAGTTACATGATCAAGCTACAGGTTTAGATCCAGAAGACCCCACTGTGTATTGTCAGATCATTGGGTCCTTGATGTATCTAGTACATACCAGACCAGACATTTTTTATGCAGTGAATTCCCTTAGCTAGTTCATGTGTGAACCGAAACATATTCATATGGTTGTTGTTAAGCATGTTCTTAGATATGTCCGGGGAACTATAGCCTATGGGCTCAGATATACTTCCAGTGGAGGGGTAATGCTTCATGGTTTTACAGATTCAGATTGGATGGGCAGTACAGTGGACCGAAAGAGTACTTCCGGATATTGTTTCAGTTTGGGTTCAGCTATGATCTCCTAGTCCAGCAGGAAACAAGGCTCCATAGCCCAGAGCACTGCAGAGACAGAATACATTGTTGCAAGTGCTACTAGTAGAGAAGCAGTGTGGCTCAGAAAGCTACTCTCATATTTGTTCAATGTTGAGTTGGAACCCACAGTAATCCACTGTGATAACCAGAGTTGTATAAATCTCTCCGAGAATATGGTGTTTCATGACAGATCGAAAACATTGAGATGAGATATCACTATGTTCGGGACATGGTGCAAAAGAACATTCTCAGTATTCAATATGTTCCGACGGCAGAACAAACCGCAAATATTTTGACCAAGCCTTTGTCCTTAACAAAGTTTGTGTACTTTCGAGACAAGCTTGGTGTTGTTGACAATGTCTCTCTTGCTGGGAAGGAGTGTTGAAATTAGTGCAGCTGCAAGAGCCATTCTCTGGGAGGATGGAATAAGACCCTAGCTAAGATCTAGGGCCTCCAATACACTCTTGGGGTTCTTGGTTTGGGACCAAGTAGTTTGAGCCATGGCAAAAGACCCTAGTGAGGGCCCCCAATGTATTACTAGGGTTCTTGGTCAAGGACCAAACAGTAAGTCCCTAGATGTGTTCTAGGGCCCCTGGATGTGTTCCAGAGAATCCTTGCTCAGTGCCTAGATTGATCCTTGGTGGTTGATGATGTAAGTCCCTAGATGTATTCTAGGGCCCCTAGATATGTTCCAGGGAATCCTTGCTTAAATGCTTGGGTTGATCCTTGGTCTTGTACCTTGGTGGATGAAAGACCCTAGATGTGTTCTAGGGCCCCCAGATGTGTTCTAGGGTATCCTGGTCTTGGACCAGGTATTTCTTGGTTGGGTACCAAAATGTGACGATGTGTGATCTTCTTCTTCTCTCCCGGGATGGTCCATGAGACCTAGGAGTAGCTAGAAGATGGACATGACCACATCACTGGTTTCTCCTCTTATGCAGGGATGATAAAAGCTTATAAGTTATCATGAGAGATATGTGGACAGTTTGCCTTTGAAGAAGACCCCTTTGACTTTGTCTTGCAACCTCCCCTTGCTTCATTCTCTTTCTCCATATTGCTTGATATTGAGTTGGTCTTCTATAAGTCACTTTGACTTATTTGACTTTGTGATTAATATTTTAAGTAATTAAAATATTAATTTTTATTTATTTTATTATTTAGGTTTTTAATTAAACCTAAATTCTAACCCTTMCCTTAACTATAAATTAAGACCTACCCCTCTCTCATTTTACACTCACTTTCTCTCCTCTTCTAAGTCTGATTTTCTGCAGCTATYTCAGATTAGCTCTTGTGTTGGGTGTACGGCCTTCTTGGTGGACTCTCTCTCTTGTCTAAGGTGTTGCCTCCTGAGTTTTTGTTGCCCTTGCTGGCTGGTGATTATTGTTGGTCCTCTTTCTGYTGGGTGGTGGAGCYACAGTCCTYCCTCTTTCTGTGTATGAGTGTCRCRGACCTACTGGAGGTGTCRCGGCCTTCTTTGGGCGCCTCTCCTAGCTGTCGCTGTCTGTTGTGAGGGTGTCGCTGCCTCCTGGCAGCCCTTTGGCTCCTCCTCCCTTCCTTCTTGCTATCGATGTGTGCCTTAAGGGTGTCGCTGCCTCCTTGCAGCCCTTTGGCTCCTCCCCTTGTGATTGGTGGGGTTATTACTTGCTGCCCCTAATGTTGTTGATGCCCTCTACTATAGTTTACCAGTTTCTACTTTTAGGGTTTTATACTTCAATTTGCCTTGGACAGTTTTGGTTGAGCCTTTCTTGTGGTCTTTGGGGTTTCCTATTTCATTCCTTTCTCTTCCTGAGTTCTTCTTGATAAATTGTCCACTTATAGATCATGATGAGATCAAACCCTTGAGGGTTTGATCCATGACCTTCTTAGCTTTTTTGAGCATATAGAATGAGGAAAGCCATACATCAGGTACCTCTTTCTTTATTTTGCTAAGGTAAAGTTCAGATCTGATTCTACTATTGTTTACTTATGTTTCTAGCTTAGTTTAATATTCAGAAATGTTATTTTTCTGTTCTTGATCAGTCCTAGATTAAGTATACTGTATGTTCTCTTTAGCATATTCAGTCTTGTATTTTCAGTATTTCAACTACTTCAGATTTTGTTTTAAAGTGTTGATCTGTTTGTACTGTAGAGTTCAATTTTGAAAATATATCACTATTTTTCTTTTTCCCTAAAAATCTAACAAATATCAAATCAAACTCTGCAGTCTACATGTATAACTACTCTAGACCATTGAAAATGACAGCAATCAGCCCTTAGATACAGAAAAGATAGGAAGATTAAGGTATTGATCTTGCAGGTTGGTTACACACTTGGTATAGGGAATAAGATCAAGCCCTAATGTTGACATAGATATCGTATAAACCCTCAAACCCCAACTACAAAAAATATCGTATAACGCTGAGAGGATTTGGCAGGTCACTGGATAGGTTCTGAGATTGGGCCACTTGTGGCCATGAAACCTGTCAAGAAATGAAGTAAACGAAGTCTGAACAAGGTCGACTAGGGCACATCTGCGCTCTACAAACACTGTGGATTTGACAGTGGGATACCAGGGACATAACCAACAAAGAGTATGCAACGATCCAAGGAGGAGACCAGTCGTTGGAGGGTTTTTTGGGACAGCTTGATAGCAGAGACAGTCTGGAACAACAAATACTTGCAGTGTCCCTCAAAATGATTTCCAAAAACCCTAAATAATGACCAACATTTGAAAAGGTCTTGACTCGACCGAGTCAAGCCTTGACTCAGTCGAGTTGATCGATTTGGTGTTGAACCGGCCGAGTCAAGCCTTGACTTGGCATGTTCAACACCAAACCGGTAGGCCGAGTCACAGGAAGGGCCAAGTCGGACCGATTTGGGGCCTATTCAGCACCAAACCAGTAGGCCGAGTCACAGGAAGGGCCGAGTCGGACCGATTTGGGGTTGGCTCGGTCAACTCGGCCGAGTCCAAGTCCGAGCAGACCGGGTTTTAAAACACTGGTAGTCACCCAAAACCACCAAATTGGTTTGTGGTTTTCCTTAAACCACTACTTAGTAGAAGACTTACAACTTCTGCTAGACAACAATTTGTGGTTTTCCTTAAACCAATCTGGTGGTTTTGTGGATGACCACTTCAAAAGCAGATTCAAATGAAGATGAAGTTTGTCATAAACAAGTTTCGCTTGCACTTTCCAAGCCAATCATCAGACCTTAGGAAGAAATCAAGAACAACATGCACAAAACAGGTATTGGATATGAAAAGAAAGTCACCTTTCATATTCTGGATTATACCAAACCGATCAAGTTCCAAAGTGTTGGATTCATTCAAAAAGGTTCATATTCACCTGGTCCAGTTCAAAGAGCACATTCTGAAATGCCAACATTGTCAGCGAGTTGGCCACATGGAAGATTAGTGCTTCAATCTTCATCCTTGCAAGCATTGCAGAAAGCACAATCATCCTTCAGACAAATGTTCCAAACGCAAGAAATCTACAAGAGTAAAGAACCACTATGGGTGGATGACTTCTTGGCAATGGTCATCAACAGGCAAGAAGATATATCAGTCATATCAATGAATTCATTCTCGAGTATTGACGCATCCTACAATGAAAGGATTTGCATCTTCTCACCTTGTACCTAACAAGGGGGACCAACATCAGCGATTGACAATTAGGCTTCAAGTTTCGAAGTCTTATCAATCGAGCAGTAACAAGCAAGCGTGACAAGCATGCGTGATTTGGTTTGTGGTTTTCCTTAAACCACCACTTGATAGAAGACTTACAACTTATGCTAGACAACAGTTTATGATTTTCCTTAAACCTCCACTTAATAGAAGACTTTCAACTTCTGCTACAGAGCAGTTTATGGTCATCTTTAAACCAGCATTCAAGAGCACTTCCAATTAGCAGAAGACATCAACTTCTAGCTTCTAGCTAACTTATGAAATGTTTCAGGAACCATTGATTCTAGAGAAAAGTTCCAGAGTTTGTGGTCATCCTTAAACCACTAGATTGGTTTGTGGTTTTCCTTAAACCTCCACCACCATTTAATAGAAGACATCAGCTTCTGCTAGCCTTTTGGTTTGTGGTCACCCAAAACCACCAGATTCAAAGAGCACATTTCGCCATCAGTAGCTCTTCACTTCCAAATTTCAGCTCTCTTCTTGAACTCAATGTCAAGCTCTTCCTATCTAGACAATCAATGATAAAAAATTTGATTGAAATGATTCTGTTGAACACAAGCAAGCAGAAACTATTCGATGTGAGATGTATCATGAAGTAGAAGTGTCTCATGCACTGCAGAGCATCCCTTCTCCTACGAGCTTGTGACTCAGAATAAAGTTGCTCGGGGCTTGCACCTGGCCTCATCCACATTTCACAAGCACTGGCATAAAAACAAGCACGAGCAGAAGTACGAAGGTGTCATTGGAGAGACTTAAAATCTAGTGGGGGTGATAGTAGTGCCCTGCTTTCACTGACCCAACAAGCCACCATTGACATCAATGATAATATTATGGAATCAATTATCATATTGTTCTCTATTTTAATACAAAATGTGTGCTTTTCAAAAAAAAATCCAAAGGTTAAAACCTTTCCGTCTAGGAGCTCATTGGCTAGTATATGAACTGCCAACGTTGTTGAATCTCAAGAAACATCAATGGTGTTTTGTATATGTACTATAATATTTATATCTTTTGTGTTTCAATAAAAGATGTGATCGGTCAGCTCGTCAAGATTGTTATAGCTACAGATTGATTGGCTAAAGAACTAGCAACTCGGATCCAATCATCAACATTCTATTGATATTAACTATATCCAAAAAAAGGACTGGAGGATAAGACAACAGTAAATAACAGCACCCTGGATAAGATGCCTAGTGCAAAATTTCTCAAACACGTCCTCTTTTAACAAAAGATTTGCTCAAAGGAGAAACAGTGAGAGTCTTAATTAGGTAAACAGGTATGTTCTTCAGAACCAGTAGTTAGAATGAATTGTGCTGCCCTCATACATTTAGGTATAGTGTTGTGCCTCACAGGCAAAACCATCGCCAATTAAAATCTTGCAAACTATTGGTTTAGTGACTTAAGAAGTAATTTCTACATGCCATATAAGGGTCTCCATCAAAGCAAAGTATGAGAAAAGCAACAGATAGTCCAGGGAAATCAATAAATCTGCTAGATTCAGTATAGAACTGCAGAAAATGAAGGGGGAAAGAAAATCCTTGCCCAGACACTTCCACTATTCTATATCAGCCTGTAAAAGCTTTAAGACAATTTACAGTCAATCTTTTAGCTATGCAAGATATGCTTTAAAGTTTACATTAAGGATCAGTACTCTGACGCCAAGAATTTACACATAGGCTGAAACAAATTTTTACTGTTAGATTTATCATATTAACAAGAAACAAGGATGAAATAAGTAATATCTTTGTTCATATCTTGAAAGTTGACACTAGAGCCTGAGCGAATTTGATTTGTCCCTTTTCAAATCAATTATATGAATACCTATGATGTGTGCTTCAAAAAGTTGGTTTCTTCTTCATCATCCAGCTCTGTGTCTTCATCACTGTCCCAGTCATCATAGTGGTCATCATCGTAAGAATGTCTCTCCAAATTCTCAATTTCATTTTCTGTTTGCATTTGCTGTTCATCCTCTGAAAATGCCGAAACTCTACCAAAATTATTCAATGTACCCTGAGCCTTGACAATCTCCTCAGCAATCTGATCAATCTCACTGTCACTTTCATCAAGATCATGTTTGTAGTCTTCACTCATTATTGTGTCCTGAATTTCAGCAATTCCATCAATAACAGCCTCTTCAATAGACCACTTACGCACAACAGTATCAATCTCATCCCAGGCATTTCCAGTTGCAACCTGGTCCCAGGAGAGCCACAAATCAGCATATCTCTTTAGCGCCTTGCCATCTCCAAGAACAACCGTCCGGATATTATTATTTCTGGCCTTATTTAGCACCTCAGAGAAATCAGAATCGTCCGAAATAATACACAGACAATCAATTCCTCTGGTCATAGAATGCTGAATTTGTCTCTTCAACGCTGCATCTGCAGCCTGTGGTTTGTCCTCTACGGTTTTTACATACACACCAGCCCTTTTTAGCTCAGAAGCAAGCCCATAACCTACTTTTGGAAAAAGTAGATTTTGCGCTGCATTCTTATATTTCTCATCCTTCTCTCTATATTGTTCTTTAAATTTGGCCTTTCGCCTGCCTTTGAGTGAATTTAGCCTGCTAAGCCTCTTCTGCCTTTCTCTCTCATGGAGCTGCTTAAAATGTTTCTTCAAGTCAACATTGTTCTTACATTTCCTTCCACAAACCCCACAGATATAGGGTTGGACCGGTATTACTAGGCCTTTGCTTTCTAAAAAGTCCAGTTTCTTTCTCTCTCGCCTCTCCTCTACAACCCACTGAGGCACATGCGTAAACGCATGCCTATTTGCATATGCTGATAAATCGATAACTTCTCCGAACCTTCTAGCCATTTCTCTTACTGACATCGCAGCATCGAACGGGCGAACCTTCGGGGGCTTGTTATCTAAATCCCAATATACTGCTACCTTTTTTTGCTTTACCGGCACGGCTTCCCTGTCCATTCCTTGCAATGTCAGTCCATTATGTGGAATCCCTAACTGGAAGCTCTGGAAGTTCAAACCTTCGGTTTTCTGAGGTTCTGGTGGCAATATGTTAATGGATTTATTACTTTCTCCTCCAGAAGGTGCCCATCGGTTTTCAAAGATTGCTTTGATAGGCTCGAGCGAGTGGGTGTGAAGAGGAGGGTAACAGAGGGGCCTAGGCTTAGGAAAATATTGCAGATTATTGGAATTGCAATAGAGGAATGATGTCTGTAGGGAAAGATTTCCAAGAAGTGCCATTGTCTGAAAAAAAACCTTGAAACCAAATCCCAAATAAACAAAAGCTAAACCCAAAACTTGACACCTAAACCTAAAACCCCCTAGATCTAAATCACAATATCCACTGCAAATGTCTATCTGATCATAAAATCGGTTACCATTAACACCAATCAGAGGACACCATATGATCTAGAGGAGTGACATTGTAGAGCAAACCAGGCTATCCAAAAGGGTATTGCATTTGAAACCCAGATTCAGTATAACGTAGAAATGTAATCTTCGGTGATAATTCTTAAAGAAGATTGATTTATTAGTAAGTTATAGTAGCACATTGAAGAATAACAGAGACCAGAAAGGGATAACACACTACAAGGACAAAGGATAACAGAGTTGAAGTTTCCCTTGCCACATTCAAGATTGTCGAAAAAATCATTTTGGATTCAATTCTTTCGCAGTAACATTCTCGAAGGTATCACAGTCACAGAGAATGCTTGTGTTCTTCTGTTCATCTAAACCATGGAAAAAAAGAATGAGTACACCAACCTGCAGCAATATTAGTATGTGGATGATGATGAAAAACCTGTCTTCAGCTCGTATGCATTTCAATCCATCGACGCAAATCTCCATCTGAAGACACGCTTGAATCCTTCATTCAATAGGATGCCAAGCGAAAACGACAATAGCGTTCATCATAATCACAGAATAATTTTACAAAACTAACGAGATAAAGCTCACATGGACATTCTGCAGAACTACTTTGAAATTTATTTTGGCAGAACTAACAAAATACACCGATTGGTTTGGTGCTTGTAGTTATCCCATCCTTCACATTTCTTCTTGTGGCAACCATTGTTAATATAGGAAAATTTGAAGGATAATTCGAGTCACAATTTTGAAGTCACCTATCCGAAGCAGCTATTCATTTTTTTTTTTAATAAAATCTCGCATGGGAAGTAACTGTTCATAATTCTCAATTGAGATATAATGTTTAAATACGAAAAATAAAATGAAACACAACTATACATAAATCAATATAGGTATATATCCAAATTTTTTTATTTTTTTATCCATATTAACTTAGAACAATAAGTATAAAATTTAACTTGTAATTTTGAAAGTTAAAACAATACATAAAATAAAAATGGTAATCATATATAATTTTTTTAATAATGATTTAAATTTTATAAAACTAGAATTAAATTTGTTTAAGGTTTTTTTTACAATTCTCAAGTCTTAAGTCTTTAACCATTCTCCTTCTTGTTTGATTCACTAATTTATTCTCCTTCTTGTTTGATTCACTAATTGGATTAATATAATCATATTGTGTGGAGTTAATGCACAAAATAATTATTATTAATCTTAAATTATTCAAATTCACTTGAAAGTAACAATTTGATTTATCTTTGAATTTTTACTATAGCCCTTTCAATATATGCAATAATTAATTTGCATCAATGAAAGAGTTTTCTTATGTAAGTTACTTGATATCTTATTAATCATTATTTTCTTTTTTAGATTGATAACACTTCAATTTTATCACTTCATACTTAGTCCAACTAATTTGATCATTACAAAGTCAATCACCGCATCATTTCCCCTATATGCACTTAAAGATGGCATTAGCAATCAATGCTATGAAGACTCTCTCATGCCTAACATGTAAATTCATTCTGATATTGGGGAGGATGTTGATTCATGATTTCATAGCTAAATTAACTAACACTTGAACTCTATTAGTCTAGAGTGTTGAACCAAATCAAAACAAGCTATCATCAAAAGGTATGTCATAGGAAAAAAATGGGGAGTGACCTTGATCAAATAGGGGATTGCTCTCTCTAAATCTAATTATTTTTGCAACCTTGACCTGAATTTCCCCAATCAACACACAAAACATTAGACTAGAAATAGGTTCTATTACTAGCATGTTATGTGGCATAAACTAGGGACATTATGAGTTGAAATGTATATGAAATAAATCCTCCTCTAAAATTTGTAAAAAGGAAAATTCTTAGCAAAGTTTGAAGTCAGTGGTCTATTGGTAACCAACTTGAAGGCCAAAAGCCTCATTTTCAAGAAGATGAAAAAAACCATTTGTTGGTTGGCATCCCAAGGAAGTATTATAATAGAGAATGCTAGCTTGATGGAAAAACAACTGAAGAGATGGAAAAAAATAAAGCTTGGGAAGAAGGGGGAAGTGGCGGAAATGATTGGGGACACATAATGAATAAATATGTTTATAGATTAGAGGATGAAGAGGATTTGAAGATTGTCCATGGTGAACAAAGATTGTCTTTGAGAAAAAATGATCTACAAAAATATCACCATGAGTAAGATTACTTAAAATATATGATTGAGAGTGTATGGCTCTAGTTTGTATTAATTACTAAGCATAAATTGAAGCCATCTTTGTCGGTGTTTCCATTTAGGTTTCCCAAGTAAATTTTATTGTTTAGGTGTGTGATTGAGTTCTCTGCATGCTTGATTAGTCATGGTTGTGATTACAATCAACACCCACAACATTAAAATCAATTTCCCTCAGCATTTGAACCAATTCCCCCTTGGCTTGATCGTTGGTTCAATTAATGGGTTGAGCACTGTAATTCTTAATTTGTTGAACCGTTGGTTGGGTTCCCACGGTCATCTAAATGTTGTGCAATAGCATGTTACAACTATCATGTGGTCTATTCAAACACCCCATGGCCATACACTCTCCAATCTGTGAGCATTGATAATTACCTATAGTGTTCCATGATTGTGAATTCCTTGGATTTCAATTACTCTAAATTATACAACTCGATTACCCTTTAACTAGATTATTGGTTTGATAGGGAATTTGGATTATGGTTTGTTTGGAGCCATAAATGTAACAAAGTTGCATAGTATCACCCTTAGCCTATCACCTCAAGCCCATGACCATGGTAGTTTATCTACAACAATGCATCCCTAGGCATATGCATTTGACTAATTACCTACATCCATACAATTGTATGATTAGTCAATTGTTATGGGCATATTTGTGTATGATTGATTAATTGATTTGGGAAAATATATGATATGAAAAGTGTTGTGATTGCACATTTTGTTAGGGCCCTACCCCAACCCCCTAAGTAGTTAGATTGGTTGTTATGTATGGAGGCCATCTCTAGTAAATAAGGCATGTGTAGTAATGTGTAAGCAATAATTCTAAGAAGGCTTACTAGAAGGTTTTTCCTACTAGAAAGTTCCTTCTCTAGAATGTTCCTAGGAGGTAGATAGAACTATATAAAGAAGTAGAATCAATGTAATGAGATGTCTTGTGAAGTTTAATGTAATCAAAATTCTATTCAATTGGAGGTTTCACCCTCAAAGAGGCAAGTGATCATTGCTCTCATCAATAAAAGTATAACATTTTGTGGTATTTAGGTTCTTTATTTGGCTAGTGTGGTTGCAATTTGTCATTTCTACAATAAATCTAGGTAAAATCTATTATTTTTTCTCTGCATCTTTCAATTTACTAATAAAGAACGCCACAAGTGGTATCAGAGCACTTTCTTGAGTGCATATTTTAGAGCATTTGTTTAGGCTAGAGATGTGTTATGGCATCTATAAATAACACAATGATCTATCTTTCAATAGGTAAATCTATGGTAGGGGAATAATACACACAAGAAATACAAGAGGTTTCACCTGCTTGGACACCCTTATAACTCGTGTGTGTGCCCCTTTGAGTAATACTGCATCGAGCATCACTTGTATACAGAATTTCATTTCCATGTACCATAGGGTATATTGGAAGTCCCCTAGGTTACTTGAAACCAGCGTTAGATAAGTTGATTAGACATCTTGATACTATGGTGGCATTGGGAATAACACCTTGGAAGATTCCTCTCTAGTACCTAGGTAATTGGATAGTACAACTAAGGGTAAAGTCAATCCTCCTTAGTCAGTGCCCTAAAAAATTGGGTCAAATATTATTGTTAGACCCCAAACATATATTAGAGAGATTTAGCACCTAACACTCCCTTTGCATCAAGACCTTTGGAACCCTACTACTTTTTGTTAGTCCATGAAATTCCTACATAAAATGCAATATTGAGAATTTGATCATTCTATCATTGTAGTATTATTCATGTGGGAGTTTAACTCCGCAGAAGAAAAGAAAAAGATTATAGGTCATAATTGCACCCTTATTTGGGACCTATCTCAACATAATCCTTGTGTTGGATTGTTCATTGTGGTACCACTCTCCAGTAATCCTTTTTGGTGGACCCACTTGCCCCACTACCAAGCAACTATCGAAACAAACCGATAACACAATGTTGATATGTGGTTGATCTCCTTAGTAGCACTCTTCAATAACATTTTTCGTGTAGACCCCCGTCTTTATGGCTATTAGAGGAAACAAGCTAGCCACCTGAGTCTCCTCCTTGGAAACTCGACAAATTGCAACACAAAATAGGCTGCAACCACTACTTTGTTGAGCAAAACTTCGCTTCCATCAATGCCAAGCTCACCAAACTAGACTCGGTCCCAAACCAGTTGTCCCAACTAATAGAAATGTACAATCAATTCAAGGGTTATCAGTACCAAGACCAACCATCCCAACCGAAAGGATTTTAATCATCCAATCCCAAAGAACCTCACTCTAATCCATTTTCCCATGAACCTATGACTCAAACATGGCATAGACTCCCTAAAGTGGATCTCAACAAACTTGATGGCTTTGACCCCACAAGTTGGGTCACTTAGATGGAACATTATTTTTTCCTACATGGAATCATCGATGGCTTAATGAAACTTTGTGCGGGTATATTATATTTAGACCTTGAATGTTGGAAATGGTGGTGATGGCATAAGAACTCCCACTAAGTTTATATTTCTTAGACACAATTTTTCTCAAACCTCTATGAATTATTTGAAACATACACTCATTATTTGGGTTGCCTAACCAAGCTTAAACAATCTGGTACAATAAAAGAGTTCATCTCAGCTTTTGAGCAACTCACCATCTGCACCAAAGACATGCCAGATACCTTCTTTAGGGAATGTTTTATCAATGGTCTGAAGGAATATATATGTGCCCAACTCTTAATGGTCATCCTACTACTTGGTTGGAAGCTCTCAAAGGGCCAAGGAAGCCCAAAAGTGTTAGATATATTGTCATTGATGTCAACAGTCAATGTGATGATCTGTTGTTAATGATGAATTACCACAGATGAGATTCTCATTGATGTCAACAAGTATATCAGTTAGCATAAGATGTCAAACAATATGCAGAGATCGAAAGCGTAAACTCATAAGGAGGAGTGAACATTATGAAGATAAAAAACTCAGAAGGGAAAACGCAGTACGTTAGCAAATGCAGAGATAGGCTGAAGAAATTCATGACTATTGTTAATCACGATAGGATCAACAATGTTCCTATGATTAAAGCTCAGGAGAGTTAACGAATGAAGATCAAAAGCTCAGAAGAGATGGCGCGATAAAACACAGATCAAATCAAGACCGTCGGATCTACAAGCCAGATCAACGGCAGGGATGAATTGCAGGGAGCGAAAGCAGAATTAAACCACTCACTAGTTACAATCCTGCAATACGTCTAGATCATCAAATCTCATAGCTTCAAAGATCTATGACTGTGGTTGATTCAACAAATGACCAGCTTAAGTCAAATTAAATCATAACCGTCGGATGCACAATCACCAAATCTACGGCAGGGATAGATTGCGGAGATTGAAAGGAGAATTAAACATCATGTTTGTTCCAATCCTGCAATTAGTTAGGATCGTCTGATCTTATAGCTTCGAAGATCAACTATTGTGGTTGACTCTCCAATAGCGCACATCTTCCCATTGCGAAGTTTGGGTGACAAGTTAAATCACTCGCAAGTTATAGTTCCACGATCATCATCAATCGTTGATCTGCTTCAAGAATATTCACGATCGTTGGATCACTGTTGAGTGGAAGGATAGGATAAGCGAGGCAAAACGATTGAGAATTCAATTATGAAAATTCTCGTCAGTCGTCGAATCACTTTCGAGTGGAAGGACAAGATAAGATATAAGAGAAACACCGTAGACAGATTGAGCCGTTAATCCAAGATCCAGATCGAATGAACATCTTTTAGTTCATATATAAAGTTGTGAGGAGGTTACGCTCCAGAAAGTTTGAAATGTGAAATACCCGAAGCCCAGAAATCTGAAATGAATAAGGACCGTCGGATTTGGAGGACCAACGAGGATCGTTGGATCAGGGTTGTTGGTCTGCAGACCACGTCAGCAAAAGGGCAGATGGAAGACCACGTCAGCAAGTCCATGTTAATAGACCACATCAAAAAATACACATGGCATAATCAGATGATGACAAGCGTCAAAAGGAAATTGGCTCGTGCCATGTCAACAAGTGACGTAAGCAAGTTACGTCACTCCGGGAGATTTACTTCGGGAGTTTCAAATGTCAAAAGTCACGAAGTCTCGAAGGACGAAGATTCAAAGTCGCTCTCAGCTGTCGATCTAAGATACTATCCTGACCGTTAGATAAAGGAGATGAACATGTGTCACATCAGGATATCTACGTCGACGTCAGCAAGAAACTGTGACAAACCACGTCAACAGTCTACGTCAGCAAGGACACGTGGCACAGTCAAAGAACGAAAAGTGTCAAGTTGTAATCAACATTTCAGGTACGTGCAAATCACAAATCTAAGTGACACGTGGCAGCTTCTTGGCTCATGACATATCATCAAGTGACGCAAGTAAGTTACGTCACTATGGGAGTTTTGCTTCGGGAGTTTTACCACCAGCACTCGCCCAAAGTCCCGAATGTCGAAGACCCAAAGTGGACACGAGACGTCCGATCTGAAGATCACTTCGGGAGAACTCTCGATCGTCGATCTACTACAGTGGAAGGATAGTGTAAGTGAAAATGTTAACCGAGAGCAAGCGGTCTCCACCATCTTATGACTGACTCGACAGGTGATCACTTCGGAGGAAAGAAGGGGTTGAGATTTGAAATCTCTGAAGTCTGGAGACCCGAGGAGATCTCGACCGTTAATCCAAGAGGGACACACGTCAATGGCTTGTCAGCTTTGGAAGATTGACTTACAAAGGAAAGAAGGGGTTGAGACTCAAAATCTTCGAAGTCCGGAGACCCAAAGGAGATATCGACCATCGATCTGATGTTCGGTTGCATTCTCAAATGTTGATCAAAATACAGTGGAAGGATAGCGTAAGAATAATGAACAAAGTCACGGAGTAAAAGGTGGCCATACATCTCATTGCTTGATTAAGTCCTGGCCGTTGGATTAAGCAATGTAGGATGAGTGTAAGGATTAATGCTAACCATTGATCTAGTTCTGAGATGGAATGTGAACCGTTTGATCTGTTCGGCGATATCGTATTCAAGAGATTTAAAATGTTGGAAGTCACGAAGACCCGAAGTCCCAACAATCATCCATTTCAGGAGATTGAATCGTGATCGTTGAATTGATAAACACTCAAGAACTCGTCTCGCCTAACGTGAGGTCACTGTTGTTGGTCATATGGTCAAGAGATTTTAAAGGGCAAAATGTATGGGTCGCTTAAATTGTTAAGCTTGTGGTTCTACGCCATTGATCATATGAACTGGTTTGAAGGAAGCATCGATCTCTGTTATCACAAAGACGAAGGAAATTGATCCATGACTGTGATCGATTTGTGAAAGGAAAGGGGATGTCGGGTGTAACGTTGAAGACCCGGATTGATGAACTGGTGGTCCCAAAATTTATTGTAAATGAATAAGTTAGTTATAACTTGTTGCACAAGTCAGCTCAATAACTTAAACAAGTTTTGAGCATAAACAAGTATAAATACAACCATGATTGATTCACTTGAAATGGTGCTTGTGGATGAAGAGTGGCTTGTGAAGTGAAGAGGTGGATCTGGACCTGAGGTCTGTGCGAATATAAGAGAGATGTAGAAGTGAATAAGGTGTAAAATATCAGAGGAAAGAAAAAGCGAAGAAGGCGCGAATTTCAGAGAGAAGATGAAAAGCGGTGTTGAGTGTTTATGGTATACCTCTTATCATGAGATAGAATTGATTCAATAATGAATCACTGCTACTAGAGTTGGTTGAACTCTAGTTGGATAGACAGTGTTCTATCAACAAGTTGGGTCTTGCCTGAGAGTTGGTGCTCTCTGAGGAGTTGGTGCTCCTTACTTCAATGGGTGCTGAAACAAATTAGTTGGTGCTGGGAAAATCTTTATTATTATATTCACATATATTAATATAAATTATATACAAACATCTGGTATCTTCTATGTCCATTGTGATTATAATTTGATTGTTCTTGATTTGTTCAACTATGTTTTAACTGCTAACCTATGAGAAGAAAAAGTTATAATAGTCCACACACTAATTCACCCCCCCCCCCCCCC
>ML784224.1:47429-66698 GCA_009831015.1 Picea engelmannii | reverse complement strand
AGTGCCCTTCTTTTCCACACCTCCAACATACCCTCACAAACTTTCCAGGAGATTTAGATCTACCCTTAGACTTAGATCTCCCACTTGAGAAATTAGATCTATTTCTTTCTTGGGAACATCCTCTTGCAAATAATGCATCTGTGTTATGTCCTTCCATATTCTTTCGTGTCATCTCCTCCGACAACAAGGATGAGACCACTTCTTCAAACTTCAAAGAATTTGTATTACTACCTATGGCCACAACTAGACTATCCCACGAGTCTGGTAAAGAACACAACAAACTGATACATTTATCTTCATCTGAAATTTTAATCTCAACAGATACTAACTGACTTGCCACAGTATTGAAGGCGTTCAAATGCTCTGCCACCGAGTCTCCATCTCTCATCCTCAAGTTATACAACTTCTTTCTTAGGAATAATTTATTTACCAGGGACTTAGACCAATACAACTTCCCCAACTTTTCCCATAAATCCTTGGCTGTAGCTTCCTTTGACACATTTAGTAATACTGAATCAGAGAGACATAGTCAGATTGTGCTCTTTGCCTTCCAATCCATCTTTTCCCAGTCATCTGCAGAAGTTCCTGTAGGTGCAGTTTCCGGATCTACCGTGATCCACTGATCTCTGTCCACCAAAAGATCTTCCATCTTGAGCTTCCACAGCTCAAATATTTTCTCATTAAACTTCTCGATCTCCATCTTCGAATTGCTTGCCATTTCTTTTCACTTGAAAAATAGTACCACAGATCTCCTAATGTAACAAGGCTTATACAATCGCAAGCCAAACCCTTGACCACAAAGGCATCCCCCTGAAGCCAATAAAGCTCTGATACCAAATGTAAATTCTAACCTTGTACAATATCTACTACAAACAGATATTCAGAAAAGAACAGAAAAGATACAATGGCAAATACAAACATTACACAGAGATTTTTCCCCTAGAAACCCAAACCAGGAAAACCAACATATTCTATATTCATTCATTGTGTTACAATGTTTACAATACAAAATACATATAGGAGCCAGCGACATCCAAAACCCTAACCCAATGACCTGGATTAGTCAAAAAACCCTAATTCCTTAACTGGAAATAGAAAACCATTGGCAAAGAAACCATGTGCTGAAAAACCACCTAAATATAATGCGGTCCCGGTGCGAAAAAAAATTTTGGGGGCACTGCCCCCGAACCCCCACGCCCGGCACAGACGCTCAGACACTACTACTCGTGCAAAGAATATAACACATACCCAACAGTAATTATGCAGATCATTAAGAAAAATTATACATCATTGCGTGTAGACTGACCATGAAGAAAGAGTGATGGGGGACTAAAATCCACTAGGTAGGGAAAGGGATGGGACTGAGAGGATAGGAAAGAGGGGCTAAGCTAGAGGGGTTAACCCAAGGGAATATTGTAATATATTCCTAAAAATGAAAATACTAAAGTGGGGAAACTAAACCTAGCTATCCTAAGTTCTTGGGAAAGGGAACGAGTGTTAAATGGAGTGCATGCAGCTCCAGGAAGACAGGTGTCGACCTGGGTGCATGCATTTAAAGATAGAAATTCATCTCATTGGGGGGGTTTGCTTCCCATTCTCCCATCCTTCACCTAACTTGTTTGGCCTTCATCGTCGACCCCTACATCTTTCACGCACCTCTGAAACCAGTAACCCGTGAAGCTAACCTGTGTTTTCCTATGAAGCACATTGCATCTTTACTTGCTAGAGTCATGTTGTGCCTTATCGAATTTTGGTTTTTTCCATCCCCTGAGCTATATTGAGCCTTGCTATTGTCCTCACTTGCTGGAATTGAGTTGAAGTTGGTTGAAGAAGCGAGTTGTCAGGCCCGTGGTTGAAGAGGAAGGTTGTCAGGCCTGTGAGCAACTCTCTCTAGGTGAGAGAGTTTGTTGGGAAGTGATTTTCTCCTAGAGAGAGTCCAACACAAGCTACGAAGCTCTTAGAATTCTTGATTCGACCTATTGTCGAGACCCTGAAAGGGAAGTGGAGTAGTCGATGGAATGTGGATCAGTGAAGGTGCATATTCTTGAGGTGGAACATGCATGTGGGGAATGAGAGTCCGTGAGTAGTGGGCGTAAGTAGGCTCTTGGAGAGAATCCTTCCAGTTGCACTTTGCAGTTTTCTATAATCTCAGCCTAGTCTGGGATTCCTTTGCCCTGGGTGGAGCTTAGTCCCAGCTCGAGGGTGACCCACTGCTGAGCATGATGAGCAGCGTGGTCTAAGGCTGGGAGGTTTGTGGAAGCTCTGCATGCAGTTGGTGGTCATCTAATATAAGATAAGTACCAAATATCTGTTGATTGTATGTGGTGTAATTACATGTTTTATAACTTGATGAGCAATGCCTAGATAAATCATATATGTTGTATGTGTAGGCTTATTGTTAATTATGCATTAATCTATGTATGGTTAGAATATGTTGTATGTATGCTTATAGAGACATAATGTTTAGTATTATTTCCGCAAGAATAAGTGGCATGAACAAAGTGTTGTAATTGTTAATATGAGATAGATAGGTGCATATAAATGTATACAATTGGTATCAGAGCTAAGAGAGATGTCCTTTAGTGATGTTGCCCGACATGTTGGTGGATGGGGACATTACAAATTGATATCATAGCTAAGAGAGGCGTCCTGTAGTGACATTTCCCGACCTGTTGGTGGTTGGGGATGTTACAAATTGGTATCAGAGCTAAGAGAGACATCATGTAGTGACGTTGCCCTGCCTGTTGGTGGTTGGGGATGTTACAAATTGGTATCAAAGTAAAGGTTTCGAAACTGAGCCTGGATGGGTCATGTTATTGGTTAGTGAGACAAGATTTCAGATTGTATTGTTGTCGAAAGGGACAAAAATTTGAGGTCCAGAGCGTCCCAGGGTGCCAAGAGAATACCTTGGCCATGTTATGAAGCTCAGGAGGTATAACGACTTATGGAATGCTGGGAGAGAAAAGAGACTACAGTAACTATGGGTTTGGAACCGCAAGGTTTGAAGTTGGGCTGTAAGATCTGCGCAAGGGAAAGACCAATGTTTTCCAGCCAACAGATCTAGAAGGAGATGCATGAAGGTTAACCTAGAAGTCCTTTGGACTTCGCCACTTCGACGAAGTTAGGTGTTAAGAAGCAAAATAAGGGTCGAAGCCTGAAGTTCCGAAGTCCCGGAGGGGATCTACACTATAGATCCAGGGAGAATCCTTATCGTTAGATCAAGCCAAGAGAAGAAGGTAAGACCAATGGCGAAAAGTAGATCCCAACCATCAAATCTGCGTGCAAGTGGTTGTGAGCCATGGATCTCATAGCCATTTAGAATTCAACATTTGGGAGAAACAAGATGTGCTAAGATGAATCCTTCGAAGTCTCAAAGCCCGAAGTCTGAAGTGACATGGCATGATGATGTCACCCAGGATGACGTGGACTTCCTTAGTCCTACCACATGTCAGTCAGAATGGAACTTTGACGATCTCGTTAGCCAAAAGAAATCTGACATGTGGGGCCATGTGCCACCACCTTGATTATTGACAGTCGTACCAAGTGGACCCGTAAGGTAAAGTAGATCGGAAATTCGAAGTTCGGGAGTTCGACGTTCAGGAGAAATGGGGTATGCAAAGGTGAAATCTTCCAAAGCCCGAAGTCCCGAAGTGGCGTGGCCTGCTGACGTCACTAAGGATGACGTGGACACATGGGATGTGTGCCACATGTTAGTGAGTTAAGAACCATTGTAAGATTGAAATGCAGTTAGAATGTGACATTATCACCCACATGATTGGACCATGTGTCGGCTTCGTGTGTCCTACCATGTAGCGCTCTTGGAGGTGGCACAAGGTAGTTAACTTGGTGAAGAAGTTAGATGGATCGGGCCCGCATTAACTTTGATCACGATCTATCAAGATCGATGGATGGGTGACATTGCATAGATCGAAGATGCACGATAGATAATTCTACAAGGTGGTCCCACATTCCAAACCACGGTTTCACAGGAGGGGTACGTGTCAACGTAGGGACAATTGCAGAATGATCAACGAGTTACTCCAAAACCATCGACCCATGTCCCCACAATTGGAAAAGTATAAAGTTTGATGTGACTTTTCGGTCTCTTTTAGTTCAAGCATGGAAATTGTGGGCCCCAGTGGATGCGTGGCACCAGATCATGAAGTCTGGAGACTTGACACTCCAAAAGAAATGGCTTGTGATGGATTGAGAGGAAGAAACCCCGAAGTTCTGTTACGCCGAAGTAAAGTGACGTGATGACGTCACTGGGGGGACGTGGAAGTATGTGGAAACTCATGGTTCGGGAGTTATGGGTTGTGCAAAGGTGGAATCATCTGAAGTCCCAGAACCCCGAAGCTTGGAGTTCCATAACAAGTATTAGCCATTGGATGCTGTGCGACATGGATTTTTGATCCACTCTACTTCGTGAGTTCATCAATCTGACACTACGAGAGATTTGTTGTGATGTGCTTTGAAATCCGTCGAAGCCGGAGCCCAAAGTTTCATAACTTCGGATAAGCGCCCAAATCATAAGCGTTGGGTCACAACCGTGGTCACATGTGAACCAAGGGATAAAGAAAAAGGGGCTAGCACCCAAAATTTTGTTGCAGAATAGAATTGGGCTTAGAGATGGAAGCCCGCGAAGTTCTTGACCGACCAACACCTACAGAAAATGGAATCTGATATTGTTTTTGTAGAATCGGATTGGTTTATTTTGGAAAATTATTAAAGTCTGATATCTTGAAAAAACTCGGTTGACTACACATTTTGCAGAATTAACCATTGACATAACCAAATTGAATTGTTCCACGGTGCAGAGAAATGGAGGGGGCACATAATGATTTCAGTTGAAATAATGAAGCTAGAGGAATGGATGTCCATTTGGAAGTTGAAGGATCGAACTCCAATGGGCATGGAGAATAGATTGATAAGGAAGGAAACATGATGAAAATCATTGAAAGATTGCAGAAAGATGTCCAGACTCACCGAATAGATAACAAAAATCTCATGAAAGCCAGGGAACAAGAGGGAGAATTCAACATAAAGTTGATATAGAGCTTGGAAAGAATAGAAAAGAAATTGGATAAGGAGAGTGACTCTCGTAAATCAGTAAGTCACAGGTTCCCTAATGAGAAGAGAAAATCAAGGAGTGTTGGGGTGACACCATCATCACTTCCAAGGGCACTCCAAGAGGAGGGCCCGCAGTAGTTCAAGCCCATATCCTACCAGAAAGCATAGGAGATCTAGAGTGGATGAACTGAAGGGTGAAATGAACAAAATCAAATGGCCTACATTTGATGGTGAGCATAAGAAGGATGAGGATACAGAAACATGGCTGCTAGGCATGAGGAAGTACTTCCAATTGCATAACTATTCTTCTCATGCAGAGGGAAGAATTGCCATATACCAACTTAAAGGAAAGGCATCCATGTGGTGGGATTAACTTGTGCAGGTGCAACACATTAAAGAGAAAAATGTTACTTGGAAGGAATTCAAGAATTATTTTGAAAAGAAGTACTTAACTAAGAGATATTATGACAAGAAAATGAAAGAGTTCTTTGAACTTAAGTTGGGAAGTATGTCTATTGATGAATATGAAAGAAGGTTTTTGGAATTGCTGAAGTATGTCCCCTTCCTCAAGGATGAGGCAGTTAGGATTCAAAGGTATGTGAGTGGGATGTCATCTATCATTAGTGACAAGATCCAATATGATGATCCTAAAACTATGGAAGAAACTATAAGGAGAGAAAAATGCTTATATGATCAGCAAAAAGAAAATCCTACTTTCCAGAAGGCTTGGGAGGACAAGAAGAAGTTCAAGAAAGGGAAGAGGTAGAAGGGAAACAAGCCTCCCTTTTTCAGAAACATTCCTTAAGGACAACCATCTTTTAGAGAGCACATAATGGTTGAGGTAGGGGGACAAAGGCCAAGGCAGACACGCATTCAATGTTGGGGTTGTCAAGGAGACCACAAGTATAGATATTTTCCTCACAAAAATGGAAAGGTGAGAGTTGTCCACAATGTTCAGCAAGCAGAAATAGTGGAGGACATGGGAAGAAATGTACCCAGGATCTATGCAGCCTTGGACAACAAGCATGCATAATATCAGTCACATATGATTGAAGTGGAAGGTATGATCAACAACCACACCATTTCTATTTTAATTGATTCAGGGTCTAGTCATAGTTATATAGATCCTAAGATAGTGGAAAGTTTGATTTTGCCAAGAAACAAGCATGGAAAATATTGGTTGGTGTAGCTGGCTACAAGAGCCAAAAGAAAAGTTACTGAAATGGTTAAGTCATGTCTTATAGACATGAATGGACTAAGCACAAGGGCAGATTTGAACATCTTGCGTTTAGATTCCTATGACTGTCTAATTGGGATGGATTGGTTAGACCCACACCATGCTATCTTGGACTGTCATCAAAAGGAATTTACTTGCTTGGATGAGGAAGGGAACCTAAAGAAAGTCCAAGGAATTCCTAGGATAGTTTTTGTCCGAGAAATTTTAGCCATGCAGCTGAAGAAATGCTATAGGAAAGGCTGTCAATTATTTGCAGCCCATATGGAGGAAACATCTAAGGATAAGGTGTCAAATATGGAGGATCATGTAGTCCTTGAAGATTTTGGAGACGTGTTCAAGGAGGTACCAGGACTACCTCCAAAAAGAGATATCGATTTCTCCATAAATGTGATGCCTGGAGCATCTCCAATGTCAAAGACTCCTTACAGAATGAGTACACTAGAGCTGAAGGAACTGCAAATGCAGATTGAAGAGATTCTAAAGAAGTGGTATATACACCCAAGTGTATCCACTTGGGGTGCCCCAGTCTTGTTCGTAAAGAAGAAAGATGGAACAATGAGATTGTGCATTGATTTCAGACAGTTGAACAAAGTGACTATAAAGAACATGTATCCTTTACCAAGGATTGATGATCTCTTTGATCAATTGAAGGATGCAAAGATATTTTTGAATATAGATCTCAGGTCAGGATACCATCAAGTAAGGATTAAAGAGGAAGACATCAATAAGGCCGCCTTCAGAACAAGGTATGGTCATTATGAGTTCACAGTGGAGCCATTTGGGTTATCAAATGCACCTGTTTTTTTATGTGCTTAATGAATGGCGTTTTCAGGGAATATTTGGACAAGTTTGTCATTGTCTTTCTGAATGATATCTTTGTATATTCAAATTCAGAGGAAGAGCATGAGCACCATTTGAAGATGGTGTTGCAAGTGCTAAGAGAGCATCAACTGTATGCCAAATTGAGCAAGTGCTCATTTTATCAAAACAAATTTCACTACTTGGGGCATATCATTTCAAAGGATGGGATAGCAGTGGATCCTGAGAAGATAAAATCCATTAGAGAATGGTCATCGCCAAAGAATGTGACAGAAGTCAGATCCTTCATGGGTCTAGCTAGATATTACAGAAGGTTCATTGCAGGGTTTTCAAGAATAGCTCACCCCATCACTTCCTTGCAAAGGAAGGGGAAGAAATTTCAATGGACAGAAGAATGTGAAAGAAGCTTCCAACAATTGAAGCAATTGTTAACCAATGCTCCAATTCTAAGGAGTGCATATCCAAATGAAGACTTCATTGTATGCACTGATGCATGTAAATAAGGACTTGGTGGAGTCCTCAATCAAAATGGATTTGTTGTATGTTATGACTCAAGGAAGTTGAAGGAGCATGAAAGACTCTATGCCACTAATGATTTGGATTTGACAGCCATAGTGCACGCCTTGAAGAAGTGGAGGCACTACCTCATGGGAAAGAGGTTTGAGCTGAGGACAGACCATAACGGTCTGAAATATCTATTTGATCAACCAACTCTGAATGCTAGGCAGAGTAGGTGGTTGGAATTCCTCTGTGAGTATGACTTTGATATCAAGCACATCAAAGGAAAGGAGAACAAAGTGGTTGATGAACTCAGCGGGAGAGTGCATGAACTGCATGCTACAACCATCAACATGTATCAGACAGATCTTCAAGGCAGAATCTATGAGGCTAGAAATTCAGATTTGTAGTACATGGAATTAGTAACAAAATTGCAGTAAGGTAAAATGCGGTAGAAAGTTGAGGATTATGAATTGGGAATTGATGGAATCCTTAGGTATAGAAACATAGTCTATGTACCCAATTCTCATAAATTGAGGAGTGTGATTTTAAAAGAGATGCATAATTTGCCTTATGCAGGACACCCAGGATATCAGAAAACAGTTTCAACAGTCAAGAGACAATATTATTGGCCAGGCATGAAGCAAGAGATTGTTGAATACATAGCTAAATGATTAGAATATCAAAGGGTAAAGGTTGAGCATAGACACCTAGTTGGTTTGCTACAACCATTACCCATTCCTGAGTGGAAGTGGGAAGTGGTGACAATAGATTTCATCACAGAATTACCCATAACAAACAAGCAACATGATTCCATCATGGTGGTGGTGGATAAGCTTACTAAAGTTGCCCATTTTATTCCATTGAAGACTACTCACAAGGCAACTAATGTTTGTTAATATCTATATGAGGGAAGTAGCATGATCGCATGGAATACCAAGACAATTGTGTCTGACAAAGACTTGAAATTCACCTCAAAGTTTTCGAAAGGGTTATTCAAGGGGTTCAGAACAAACCTAAATTTCAGCACAACCTATCATCCTGAGTCTAATGGGAAAACATAAAGGGCGAGCCAAGTGATAGAAGACATGCTAAGGATGTATATGATGGACAAACCATCTAAATGGGAGGAGTATCTACACTTGGTAGAATTTTCTTACAACAATGGGTATCGAGCATCACTGAAGATGAGACAATTTGAAGCACTTTATGGCAGAAAGTGCAACACCCCAGTAAGCTGGGACAACCTAGTTGATAGGGCAGTGGTTGGGCTAGAGAAGCTGAAGGAAATGGAAGAACAAATGTTGAAGATTAAGTAGAATTTGAAGGTTGCCCAAGACATGCAAAAAATCTATGCTGATAAGAATAGAACTCACATAGAATTTAAAGCGGGTGAACATGTATTTTTGAAAGTGAAAGCCAACAGAATCTCCTTGAAGTTGGGAAATTGTTCAAAGTTGGCAGCCAAATATTGTAGATTGTTTTAAATCCTAGAGAGGATTGGTCCAGTAGCATATATGCTTGCATTTCCCGCATCTATGTCTATACATAATGTGTTTCATGTTTCATTGCTTAAGAAATATATACATGATGTTAATCATGTTATCAATTGGAATGTGATTCAGGTGGAGCAAGAAAGCGCTTTTCGGGTGCATCTGGTGCGTATACTGGACCAGAAAAGCAAGCAGCTCCGAAATCGAGCCATAGGGCTTGTAAAAGTCCAGTGGATGCAACATGGGAGAATGAAGATGCTATGCGGGCATAGTACCCACATGTTTTTGAATATTTTGACAATCTTGATGATATTATGTAAGTGAGTTGCACTGAGGACAATGCAAAAATAAGGGGAAGGGATTGTAATACCCCAGGCTGAGCCCCTATGAAATGTACTGATGTTTATAGGCTAGTGAGTCAAGTGTTGATAAGCTAGTAGGCTTATGTGTTACAGGCCGAAGATCCTAGATGCTAAGGCCAATAAGCCTGATTTTTGTATATGTAATTATGCAGATCATTAATAAAAATTATACGTCGTTGTGTGTAGACCAACCACAAAGAAAGTGTGATGGGGGACTAGAATCCACTAGGTAGGGAAAGGGATGGGACTAAGAGGCTAGGAAATATGGGATAAGCTAGAGGGCTTAACCTAAAGGAATATTATAATATATTCCTAAAAATGAAAATACTAAAGTGGGGAAAATAAACCCAGTTATCCTAAGTTCCTAGGAAAGGGAATGAGTGCTAAATGGAGTGCATGTAGCTCTAGGAAGATAGGTGTCAACCTGGACACATGCAGTTAAGGCTGGAAAGTCATCTCATTGGGGGGATTCACTTCCCATTCTCCCTTGGTTCGCCTAACTCGTTTGGCCTCCATCGTCGACCCCTGCATCTTTCACACACATTTGAAACCAGTAACATGTGAAGCTGACATGTGTTTTCTTGTGAAGCACATCATATCTATACTTTTCCAGAGCCGTGTTGTGCCTTATCGAATTGTGGTTGATGCCATCCCATGAGCTATATTGAGCCTTGCTATTGTCTTCACTTGTTGGAATTGAGTTGAAGCTGGTTGAAGAAGCGGGTTGTTAGGCTTGTGGTTGAAGAGGTAGGTTGTCAGGCCTGTGAGCAACTCTCTCCAGGTGAGAGATTTTGTTGGGAAGTGATTTTCTCCTAGAGAGAGTCCAACACTAGCTATGAAGCTCTGAGAATTCTTGATCTGGCCTGTTTTCGAGACCCTAAAAGGGAAGTGGAGCAATCGATGGACTGTGGAACGATGAAGGTGCATATTTCTGGGGTGGAACAGACATGTGGGGAATGAGAGTCCATGAGTAGTGGGCGTAAGTAAGCTCTTGGAGAGAATCCTTCCAATTGCACTGTACAGTTTTCTGTAACCTTAGCCTAGTCTAGGATTCCTTTTCCTTGGGTGGAGCTTAGTCTTAGTTCGGGGGTGACCCACTACTGAGCATGATGAGCAGCGTGGTCTAAGGCTGGGAGGTTCGTGGAAGGTCTACATGCAGTTGGTGGTCATCTAAGAGAAGATAAGTACCAAATCTTTGCTGAATGTATGTGGTGTAATTGTACATTTTTATAACTTGATGAGCAATGCCTAGATAAATCATATATGTTGTATGTGTAAGATTACTGTTAATTCTGCATTAATCTGTGTATGGCTAGAATATGTCGTCTGTATGCTTATAGAGACAGAATGTTTAGTATTATTTCTAGTTGAATAAGTGGCATGAACAAAGTGTTGTAACTATTAATCTGAGATAGATAGGTGCATATAAATGTATAAAATTGGTATCAGAGCTAAGAGAGACGTCATGTAGTGATGTTGCCCGACCTGTTGGTAGATGGGGACATTACAAATTGGTATCAGAGCTAAGAGAGACTGATCCAGATTTTATGAGCAGAATGAAATGACTGCAAATTATTAACAGGTGCTTAACACAAAATAACAGAGATACAGTAAAACTGGTTTTTTATTCAATAAGGAAATAAGCTGATGGTGGCAGTTTGTCTCTGAAAAGAGATGTGACGATTGCACTCATTTGAAAGAAGATGATTACAATGAGGCTCTGAAGGCCTTTTTACAATAAACATGAATGCCAAAAACCCTAAACATCCAAAAACCTAACCCTAGGAGATGAAGCGCCAAAAGTCATGTGGGCCCCGTTTGGGTAAGTTAGTACATCAACTTCTCGTGGTTGTAACTTTTGCATACGATCTTTGTTTTAGGCGCACGATAGCTCGTTGGAAAGGTATCATTGAGGAGATTCATTTTTGGGGCAATATGGGAGGAACCATTATATTTCTCCTCGTTTTCTCCAAAAAACGTCGTTTAGGGCCTCAAAACGGCTCCAGAAGTTCAGGACTTGAAAAACTACTAAAAATAGTAAATTACCAAAATTGCCAGAAAACTGTTTTGAGCCAGTTGGAAAAGGTGGGTGGCCACTGATATCCACCTGGATCAGAAATGTCCTGTAGTGATGTTGCTTGGCCTGTTGGTGGTTGGGGATGTTACAAATTGGTATCAGAGCTAATAGAGACATCATGTAGTGACGTTGCCCGACCTCTTGGTGGCTGGGGACGTTACACTTAGTCAGTGCCCTAAGAAATTGGGTCAAATATTATTGTTAGACCTCACACAGATATCAGAAATATTTAGCACCTAGAGCTCCCTTTTCATCAAGACCCTTGGAACCCTACTCTTTGTTGTTAATCCATGAAATTCCTACACAAAATGCAATGTTGAGAAATTGATCATTCTGTCAGTGTAGTATTATTCAGGCGAGAGTTTAACTCCATGGGAGAAAAGAAATAGATTATAGGTCCTAACCGCACCCTTATTTGGGACCTATCTCAACATAATCCTTGTGTCACATCAGTCATTGTGGTATCACTCTATAGTAATCCTTTTTGGTGGACCCACTTGCCCCACTACCAAACAACTATCTAAATAGACCCATAACACAATGTTGATATGTGGTTGATCTCCTTAGTAGCACTCTTCAATAACCCTTTTCTTGTGGACCCTCATCTCTATGGCTATTAAAGGAAACAAGCTAGCCACATGAGTCTACTCCTTGGAAACTCAATGTGATGAGTTGCAACATAAAATAGCTTGCAACCAGTACTCTGTTGAGCAAAACTTTGCTTCCATCCATGTTAAGATCACCAAACTAGACTCAGTTGCAGACCAATTGTCCCAACTAATAGCAATGTACAATCAATTCAAAGGTTATCGGTACCAAGACCAACCATCCCAACTGGAAGGATTTGAATCATCCAATCCCATAGGGCCTCACTCTAATCCAGTTTCCCATGAACCTATGACTCAAACATGGCATAGACTCCCTAAAGTGGATCTCAACAAATTTGATGGTTTCAACCCCATAGGTTGGGCCACTTAGATGGAACATTATTTTTTCCTACATGGAATCATCAATGACATAATGAAACTTTGTGTGGGTATCTTATATTTAGATATTGAATGTTGGCAATGGTGGTGATGGCATAAGAAATCCTACTAAGGTTATATTGCTTAGACACAATTTTTCTTAGACCTCTATGAATTATTTGAAACATACACTCATTATTTGGGTTTCCTAACCAAGATTAAACAATCTGGTACAATAGAAGAGTTCATCTCATCTTTTGAGCAACTCACTATCTACACCAAAGACATGTCAGATACCTTCTTTAGGGAATGTTTTATTAATGGTATGAACGAATATATATGTGCTCAACTCTTAATGGTCATCCTACTACTTGGTTGGAAGCTCTCAAAGGGCCAAGGAAGCCAAAAAGGTGGTGAATATCCAAAAAAAATATTATTTTCTCCCCATACCCATCCCACTATTTCTCATCATGCCAATCCCTCTCTATCCTCTCCACCCCTCAATATCCACCAGTTAACTCGTGCTAAAACTGTGGAGTGCCAACTTAAAGGTCTCTACTAAAATTATGGTGAGAAATGTTTTCTTAAGCATAAATGTAATGAGCAAAAAAGCTTTATGGCTATACCTTAGGAGACTCTACCTCCACCCATTGAAGACATTCCTCTATATGCTTCATAGGATGTGGAACCCTAAATCTTCTTACATTCCTTAATTGGATTTTTGGCTCCCCAAACCCTCAAATTGATTGGCTACATCAAAAATCGCAAAATCATTATCTTAATTGAAAGTAGTAGCACCCATAACTTCATTCACTAATGGGTAGACTAAGAAACACATTGCTATATCCATGATGTGAAAAACTTCTAGATCATAATTGCTAATGGAGGTTCCATGAAATGACATGGTCATTGCCAAAATATTGTTGATGTTTGTAGCATTGGATAGGTACTTATGCACACATCTAAGTGTCTAGACATGTGGAAGTCGTCCAAAGCCTTCTACCTTGGTAATTTACTTTAACTAAGGGAATTATTAAAGTAAAGTGATTTTATTAATCAGTTGAGTTTAATTTAATGAATTAAATCTTATCCATTGATCTCAAGTGAGGTGAGATCTAATCTCAATTGTTAATCACTATGGAGATTAGGGTTAGGTCATAACTCAATATAATAAAAGCAAGGCTAGGGTGAAAGAGAAAGATAATTTTGGAGAGAAAAGAAGGAATTTTTCTCAAGATTGAAGCACGAAGGACCGTGATTCAAGGAGATCTCGGATAGGTGGTGATTCAGGAGGATCTAAGGAACATTCATAGAGGTCCAGGAGGATTCAGAATGCTCACAGAGGTCCTAGGGGATCCATAAATGATCAAAATTCGGTTGTCTCAAATTGTCTCGAAAATAACATCAATGCGTAGAGCTCGTCATCAGTTTTCCAATGATGTAAATTTCGCCTCAAACGAAGCTTGTATGCAAAAGTTATGAGAAATCAAAGTTTGGTAAAAAAAAGGCAAAACATGGATGCCGCGTGGCAGCACCAAAGGATGACAAGTGGCACACGTTCGTACAACAACATTACATTAACAAATGAGTTGGAAAATGGTAAGGCATACCTAATCAAAAAATGAGTTGGCTCCAAGTGGTCCAATTGTGTATTGACACATGGCACAGGTTTAGCCAATAAGAGGCTGTCACATGGCAACCCCCCATTGGCCATTAATGTTTTAGTTATGTAAAAATTTTGACATAGGTTTAACCAATACAAGGTTTCCACGTGGAAACCCCCCATTGGCCATTAATGTTTTGGTCATGTAAAATTTTTATGGAGTCAATGGGTTTCAACCCCATGAACTTCCTAACACTCCACGCCTTCTCAAAGCTCACATGACCAAAGCACTGCATATTGAGACTTAACCATTCCTTGACAATTAAGTTATTTAAGTTAAAGCAAAGCTTGATGTGGGGGAATAAAGGGACTGAGGCCTAGCCCCAATCCCAGCCCTTGGTCCATATGTACACCATACGACCCAAACCTTAATCCAGGGAGTTTAACACTTAAAGAATGAGAATAGATCATGGAACCTCCGCCAAGTTAGCAAGAGGTTTAAACAAACTCAATTGACTAGCCAAATCTAGTGGGTTTTCGCTAAATTTAGTAAATTAGTTGCCAGCTAAATATGGAGGTGGTTTTAGACCTAGCCCTATATATTGAGCACATGTCTCGATGCAATGGGACACATCCCTATGTGCATGCATTCCGAGACTACATAGAGTTCGAGGCAAGGATATGGCATGGTTTTTGAGACTATACATAATTGTACGAAAGTATGTGTAAGTACAACATAATTTTGAGTTGCACCTTAAAGCATGCCAAATGGTACCTTAATGGATTTTTAAGTCTCTTATATCAAAATTGCATGGTTTTTTTGCAAGGAATGCGAATATGAGGTCAAATTTGTAATTTAAGGTCATCTGTAATAGTTTGATGTCAATTTGTCATTAATGACTTTGTAGCACATTGTTTTGCATGCCATGAGGTACTTTGACGGAACATGGCCAATATTACACTCATTTTTCTCGTTTTTTCACAAGGATTTCAAATATGAACTATGTTTGTGCATTTGAGTTGTGGATTTTCATAGTACCCTCGAGATTGGTCCATTTACATATGTGTTTTGGTTTCTTGAGATAAAGATAAACATTTTTCAATTGGTTGAAAGAACTTAAAGATGAAACAAAACATGTTATCATTATTATTGCTTGAGTTCTTTTATTATCAACTATGTTATCTCAATTGCACTTCAAATTAAGCATCATAAAGGGGTTTTTTTATAAAGGACACATCATCATCATTTGTACAAATCACCTCAATAGATCCTAGAATTTATATGGGAATCAAGTTAGATGTTGCATGTTTATTTTGAAGGAATACATGGTGTCTAAGGATTTTCAAATCAAGTTCGTATCAGAGAAAGTAGTCTGATCCCCCTTCTTTGAGAGAAGTGGTATCAGAGCAAGTTTTGACGTGTTTTTGCAAGTTGTTGGTGTGACGAGGTTTAAAAACTCATATTGGTGAATATTTTGGAGGCTCTTCTCAAGAGGACAAGATGAGTAAAGCCTTGATGAAATTGAGGCTGCAAAAAGATATTAATCGACAAATCCAGCGAGAGAATGTTGAGTTGAGGATGAAGTTGCAAGATCTCGAGGAAGAGAAGAAAAAGTTGGAGGATCGACTGTTGCGTCATGAAGACTTTCATAGAAGTATCTTTCATGATTTAGAAAATAAGTTGTAGTTATGCACCCCATTCCATCAAGAAGATAACGATAAATCTTCAATGCAAGTAAAGGACAAGTTATTGGCACAATACCATGCAACTGAGCAGATGGAGAAGCCAAATTCTCCTATGCACGAGATTCCATCACCTATTAAAGGGTTACAAGCAACAACCAAGGTATGTCATGAAAACAATTCATCATCTTCTTCTTCTTCGCACCAAGATAAAGATGTTTCTTCGGATAACTTTGAGAAGCAAACATATGGTATGGGTTATAAAATTTTAACCAAGATGGGGTGTAAAAGAATAGGACTTGGCATCAGTGGCCAAGATGTGACTAATCCCATGCAGGTAAAGGAAAGACCTCATTATGCAGGCTTGAGATATGAGGAAGTTGGAGAATGTTCAAAGACAACTGAAAAGGCTTAGCCAAAACAAGTTCTCAGTCCTCGTAAAGGGATGAAGACTGTCACTTATGAGTTGGACATGAGGGATGGAAGACAATCTATATATGTGCAAGATAAACCCTCTGAGAAGAAGGCCAAAGGAAAGGGATCATATTTCCAGAGGGGAAATAAAGTATGTTGCTCTTATTGTAATAAGAGTGGACACTGAATTGAGAAGTGTTGGACACTTCATCCGCACGTATGTCTGAAGTAGAACCAAAGAGATGAGAAAACACTTGCAAGAAGACACACAACAACAAATCCAAATGGAGATATTAGTAAAGAATACTTCCTAATGGTTGGTCTTGGCAAGGTGATTTACGAAGACATCGAATAATGGTTCGTGGATAGTGTCTCATCTCGCCACATGACAGGGATGAGATTTGTGTTTTTAACATTCTTAGAAATCGACACAGATTGTTATGTTGGATCTGGAACCAACACCAGGCAAGAAATTAGAGGATATGGATATGTGAGATTCCAACTCATTTCAGGAGGATTTTTGGGGATTGAAAATATGCTATATGTTACAGACCTAAATTTTAACCTACTCTCAGTTGCATCATTTGAAGATGCTGGCTATATAGTTATATTTCAAGATGGTTAAATACTTGTGCATTAAAGAGAGGTTTCCCCAGACACAATTATAGTACTTGGTGTTCATAGAGAGAGGATGTATAGGTTACGAGGAACACCTATAGTATGGACAAATGGTTTCTTAGAATCATATTATGCATCAGATTCAATGTCAGATTATGTATCAGCGTTAGAGGCATTGTCGGAGGTTGGAAGCTGTGAGATTATTCCCAATACAATGGGAATGATAAGTCCATAAGTAAACCATTTGAAAACATCATTGTATATTTGTAAATTATTTGTACAATATGTATATGTAAATGTTTTGTAAAGTTTGTTTACAACTTGTAAGTCACTCATTATAAATTATAAGAGTGAGAGGGACTCTGTAAAATTTCTATATGGCCACCTTGTATGAGTAAGAGGAATTTTGTAAGAGAGTATATATATTACCACCTTATATTGTTGCAAAGTGAGAGGAATCTTGAAGGGATTTCTAATCCTTTTTCAAAAACAATAATTGTTAGCAAGACTACATATGAATCGAATTCTCTGGTCAACATTCTTAATTCTGAAGAACTGTAAGTGAAGGAACAAAAGGGTGTAGGCAATTGGAACATGTAGATCAAGAACTCAACAACAATAATCATAAGCTAAAGACTACATATGGATCAAATTGTCTGGTCAACATTCTTGATTACGAAGAACTGTAAGTGAAGGAACAAAAGAATGCAGACAGTTGGAACATGTAGATCAAGAGCTCAACAACAATAATTGTCAACAAGACTACATATGGATCGAATTGTCTCGTCAACATTCTTGATTCTAAAGAACTGTAAGTGAAGGAACAGAAGGATGTAGGCAGTTGGAACATGTAGATCAAGAGTAGGAAGAGCATCGAAGTAATGAAAAACTTCCCAAGAGTTGATAAGAGGTATATACTTAAAGATATATACCCATTCTATGTCATGTTCATGGATGTAAACCTTGAACAAAAATAATCAAGGTAGGTACAAATGATAACAATACAAGCATAATTGTTCTTCAAGGCAGTATTGACAATGGACGAAGTATTCATTCAGGGAATTCTACAGATACATCATCAATACAAGAACAATGATTCCAAATGGCAAAGGCATAGATCAACATTTGACTTGGTTTCAAATTGGTCGAGATAGACTATCTTCAACAAAGGAGATGGAAGGGAATGTTGAAATATAGGATTCAAATATTACAGAGATTCAACGAATGTAAGAATCTATAAGCTAGAACTGAAGCTACATATATTAGCTATAGTGCCAGAGGCTAGAGTCAGAGCTATGTTTCAGAGAAGCAAATAAAGGTACATTGATCTGATATCCAATATCCGAGGTCAATCCAAAATGAGAAAATGAGTACAAAATTTTCAACATGATGGAAGAGTGAAGAAGCTTCATCATTAGGTTACTGATCAGAGAATTTTAGTAAGATGGAAGAGTGAGTTAGAATTATCATCACTAAGTTGTTGAAAATTAATACTTTTGGAGCTAATAAGAGGTTGCCATGTGGCAGACCTTCATTGGCTAAACTTGTGCCATGTGTCAATACACCATTGGACCACTTGGAGCCAACTCAACTGCTGACTAGGTATGCCATATCACTTGCCAACTCAGTTGCTGATGTCATCATGTTGTATGGATGTGTGCCACGTGGCACCCCTATTTTCTTGTTTTTTGACCAAACTTTGACTGTTCATAATTTTTGCATATGAGCTCCGTTTGATGCGAAATTTGCGACGTTGGAAAGATGACGACGATCTCTACACAATAATGTTATTTTCGAGATGATTTGATATGATTGAATTTTGAGTATTTATGGATTCCCTGGGACCTCTGTGAGCATTCCATATCCTCTTGGACCTCTGTGAGCATTCCTTAGATCCTCATGGATCACACCTTCCCAGGAGTCCAAATGTTCTTCAGTGGGAAGGTGTGATCCAGGAGGATATAAGGAATGCTCACAGAGGTCCAGGAGGATCTGGAACGCTCACAGAGGTCCTAGGAGATCCATAAATGATCAAAATTTTTCTGTCTCAAATCATCTTGAAAATAAAATCATTGTGTATAGATCATCATCGGCTTTCCAAATACGCAAATTTCGCCTCAAATGGAGCTTGTGTGCAAAAGTTATGAGCAATCAAAGTTTGGTTAAAAAATAGGAAAACATGGGTGCCATGTGGCACACGTCTGTACAACTTGATGACATCAACAATTGAGTTAGCAATTGATATGGCATATCGAGTCAATAGTTGAGTTGGATCCAAGTGGTCCAATGGTGTATTGACACATGACACATGTTTAACCAATAAGAGGTTGCCACATGGCAACCCCTCATTGGCCATTAATGTTTTGGTTAGTTGAGTTGGGTCCAATGGTGTATTGACACATGGCACATGTTTTTAGACAATAAGAGGCT
>ML784224.1:36206-47329 GCA_009831015.1 Picea engelmannii | reverse complement strand
TTGTTGGAATATATATTATATTATAATATAATATAATATATATGTTAAAACAAATATAACCACCATGTAACAATTATGCAACGAATATATATAGTTTTAAAACTATATATTAAAACTACACAACAAATATAACCACGAATATGCCATAGAACAGGAATAGAACCCGAAACCTTTGCCAAGTTAGCGAGAGGTTTAAACCAACTCAGCTGACCACCCAAATTTAGTGGGATTCCACTAAATTTAGCAAATTAGTTGCCAGCTAAATATGGAGGTGGTTTTAGACCCAACCCTATATATTGGGCATAGATCCCAATGCAATGGGACACATCTCTACGTGCATGCATCTCGAGACTGCACAAAGTTCGAGGTAGGGACAAAACATGGTTTTTGATACTATACAAAATTGTCCAAAAGTACATGCAAGTACAACATAATCTTGAGTTACATCGTAAAGCATGCCAAATGGCACCTTAACAGATTTTTAAGTGTCTTGTATCAAAATTGCATGGTTTTTTTGCAAGGAATGTGAATATGAGGTTGGATTTGTAATTTGAGGTCATATGTAACAATTTGATGTCAATTTGTCATTAATTACTTTGTAGCACATTGTTTTGTGTGCCATGAGGTACTTTGACGGAACATGGCCAATATTATACTCATTTTTCTCAGTTTTTCGCAAGGATTTCAAATATGAACTTTGTTTGTGCAATTGAGTTGTGTATTTTCAGAGCACCCTCAATATTGGTCCATTTACATATGTGTTTTGGTTTCTTGAGATAAAGATAAGCAATTTTCATTTGGTTGAAAGAACTTAAAGATGAAACAAAACATGTCATCATTATTATTGCTTCAGTTCTTTTATTATCAGCTATGTTATCTCAATTGCATTTCAAATTAAGCATCATCAAGTTTTTTTTTATTTTTATAAAGGACACATCATCATCATCATTTCTATAAATCACCTCAATAGATCCTAGAATTTATATTGGAATCAAGTTAGATGAGGCATGTTTATTTTGAAGGAATAAGTGGTGTCTAAGGATTTTTAGATCAAGTGGAGAAGGACTTTCATCTAGAGATCAATACATGTCAGGGAGAAGAGAGAATAGGGGAAGCTGCAAGAAGATTTGGCAGATCGAAGCCACAACAATAGGAATGGAGTTGCATGAAATGTGCATTCCAGTTAGGGCATGTATGTACTTGACCTACATTGCAAGAAAGCACGTACATACACAGGCTATAGTGCAAGAAGGCACATACAATTCTAAGAAAGTGATTGTATGGGATCATAGAGACTTGGAGGAGTTGCGAGGGTTTGCATGTGTTATCTATAGTTTGTTGTATTTCTTTGTGGGCCATTTTCTTGGTAAGGGAGCCCTTGTAAGCTTTGATATTATTCTAATGACAAGTTGATTTGAAGGGACGAATATATTTGTGTATTATGTATGGGATTTGGTTTCCAGTATTGCTTCAGCTATTTATTTCAGTTAATTACTCTAGCAAGTGTATTTTGTTTTGTGAATTGCTAATTTGATTTACAACAAGGAAATCACAAGTAAACAATTTATCTAGATGTCAGAATTAGAAAGTTAACATGGTATTAGAGCTCTCACTCTGGGAGGGAGACCAATTTTGATTACACAACAATTTACAATAGTAGATCTATTAGATATGAAAGCCAACATGTTGCAGCAATGGGTGTTTAAAGGAACAAACACAAATCCACAATAGTTTGCAACAAATCTTTAGATCTGCAAGGAGATCTTTGCAGGTCTATAAACCGGAAGTGAAATTCTTGTGGGTGCTTGGAGGAATAATCACATGACAATTGATTTTTATCAAATTTGAGAAATGGAAATGACATGTCTTAGATTCAAAGACAAATTAGATGGAGCATCCAACTTCCTATCCTGTAAAGCAAGAGTTACTTTGCTTTTGAAGGAATATGATATTTGGGATATTGTTGATGAAGTAGTTCCTTCATTGATAGATCCACAAGCATTGGCATCTCATGAGAAGAAGTCGATCAAATCCCAATGGGTAATTTTGGATGCAATGAAGGATCATTTGATTCCTCACTTATCTGAGAAGAAGATAACCAAGGAAATGTTTGATTCTCTGGTAAGTTTATTCTAGAGTGATAATTTGAACATTAAGAAGACCTTAAGAAATAAACTCATGTCAGTGAAAATGTCTAGATCTAACAATATTACTAGCTACTTCATGAGGATCACTCAAATACATGATCAAATTACAACTATTGGGTAGAAAGTGGAAGATGTAGAACTTGTAAATGTGGCATTGAATGGTTTCCTAAAGTCTTGGGAACCATTTTTCAAGGGAGTCTGTGCTCGGGAAAATATTCTAGATTAGTGAAGGTCATGGGACAATTGTATCTAGGAAGAGACTTGGGAGGATTCTAAAGCCGAAAAGTAGGAAGATGGAGAAGAGAACCTAGATCTGGTCAATCAAATTAAGAAGAGAAAAGGAAAAGGTTCCAAGGGTAAAAATGAGGGGGAAACCTCATATCCGTAGAAGAAGGACTTGAGTAAAATCAAGTGCTTCTCATGCCACAAGAATGGGCACTATGTATCATAGTGTCCGAAGAAGAAGAAGGGGAAAGGGAAGACACAAACAACTACATTGTCGGAGACATAACTAGATGATTTTGCAACAAAGTTTGAGAAGAACTTCTCATTGGTTCGTTGCCTCTCTACCAACACCAACATGAGGAGTGTTTGGTACTTAGATAGTGGTGCATCTCATAATATGATAGAAGCATGAGATCTATTCAACATTCTTATGGAGAAGGACTTAGGGACCCATATGGAGCTTGGTGACGATGCCAAGTATGCAATGAAGGGGGAGTGAACTATCTCGTTTCAACTTGAGTTAGGAGGTTCGTTGGAGGCCATGGATGTGCTTTACATACCAAACATGAAGAAGACTTTTTTCTCAATCTCAATTTTGGAGGACAGGGGTTTTGTCATCATGTTTAAGAAAGGGAAAGTACTCATATTTCTAGAGGGAGATAGCCTTGATACAATAGTAAACAATGGGGTTAGAGAGGGCAAGTTATATAGGTTGCAGATCAAGCCCGTTCATAGGTCCTAGGGGATTGTGGTTGGATCGATGTCAGTGGCAGAGGATGAGGAGAAGAAGGCTCCAAAGGAAGATTAGAGTTCATATACTTCTAGTTCAGGGTGTTAACCTTCAAGTGGGGAAGATGGGTTAGCCCCTTCCAGTTATGTCAAAAGACCCAGTTGTTATGAACTGACATTGAGGGATGCTTAGGAGCAAGTTGAGGCTTTGAGGAGGACATTCAGTAAGAGCAGGCCTCCAAAGAATTTTCCAAACTTTTTGTTGCTAATGATTAGCATCATCGATTTTGAGTCTTTAGTGTTCATGAAGAAACATACTAGTAGGTTTGGAAAGATGCCATGGGGTAGGATAATGTGTAGGATATTGTGCCAGGATCAGAGGGAAAACTAGTTCCAATTGTCTCTTCGAGAAGTATCTTCCTCGCTAAGAGGGAGTGTTGATGTTTTAAGCATCAGATAGGTACTTTCGCATAGGTCTAAGGGTCTGGTCGCGTGGACTTTGTCCAAATCCTTCTACCTTATTAATTTGCTTAATTACAGGAATTATTAAAGTAAAGTTCTTTTATCAATTAGTTTAGTTTAATTTAATGAAATGCTAAAGTTATTAGCATTAGTGAATTACATTGATCTCAAGTGAGGTGAGATCTAATCTCAACGGTTAATCACTTTGGAGATCAGGGTTAGGTCATAACTCAATATTATAAAAGCAAGGCTAGGGTGAAGGAGAAAGATACTTTTGGAGAGAAAATAAGGACTTTTGCTCAATATTGAATCATGAAGGACTATGCTTCAAGGAGATATCAGATAGGCAGAGAAATAATTTCATCTAGAGATCAGTATAGGCCAGGGAGAAGAGAGAACATGGGAAGCCACACTGAATATCTGACAAATCAGAGCCACAACTATAGGAACATAGTTGTATGCACTGTGCAGGTCAATCAGGGGTGTGCATACACGAGCTAAAATGCACGAAATTGATATATACATGGGATATAGTGCAGGAAGGACATTAGGTCCCATCACAATTGATTTTCATGAGTTATACACAAGTTTCTAACAAGAGGGGCATCACTACACCTTCCAAGGAATCATAGTTGGTTCTCTAAAGATCATCAACTCACACTATATGGAAAAATTTCATTGAAAATGGCATTCATGCATTGCCATCAAATTCCATTCCATTCAAGCCTTTGAGACACCTTATCAACTCATCTATCTTGACATGCAATTAGTCTTGGCCAAATACCAATCCATCTTTGAAACCCTCAAGGCATACCACCCTCCCAAGGTGTGCATGATCATTATATTATGATCATACCAAGTAGCCTCCCTCCAAATATAAACCCTTATCGAAATCCATTTGCCCCAAAAAATGAAATAAAAAAGATAGTTCAGGAGTTGATATCCACTAGTGTCATTTTCCCTAGTACTAGTCCTTATTCATCCCTAGTTGTCATGGTCCTAAAAAAAGAAGGCACTTGGCTCATGTGTCTTGACTTTTTAGCTCTAAAAAAAATAACAATAGAGGATACATTCCCCATTCTCGTTATTGACGACCTCTTGGATGAGCTCAAAGGCACTCAATTCTTCACAAAACTTGATCTTCATTCTAACTATCAACAAATTCACATGAAGGAGAGATTCCGAAAACTATTTTTTGCACTCATGAAGGGAATTATGATTTCTTGGTGATGCTCTTGGGCCTTTGCAATGCACCTTCCACCTTCCACCTTCCAGAGTCATGAAAAAAATCTTTCAACCCTTTCTTTGTCATTTTGTCCTCATGTTTTTTTATTACATCTTGATCTACAATAAAACTCGACATGCCCATGTCACCCATGTGGATTAGGTCTTACAATTGATTATTTTTCATCAACTCTTTCTCAAGAGGTCCAAATGTTCCTTTGGTATCCTTGAAGTGGAATATTTGGGTCATATTCTCTTGGTGTCTTGAAAGTATGAAAAGGATGGGTCCATCTTTGCACTCTCCTTCATCATAGTAGAATGGTTGAATGTTGTCCATAAATAATGGTTCACATATCCCAATATTTCCCACCCGATCCAACAAATTCAAATGACACCCCATGCATCATAGGGATACACTCACTACAAGGAAAACACCTTGTAGTAGAGGTTTTATGGAGGTGTTTAGTGGAGGCAAGTGATCATAGGTTTTTAACACTAGTGCACCTTAATCGACATAACACACTAGTGTGCTTACAAACATAATGCCTGATGCTTAACAAATAAAGTGCATTGATAACTACTATTGATATAAAATACTAAAATATCCTTTTTTATATTACGAAAAATAAAATGCATCACGGTGTTCCAAGATAACATAAGCACCCTAGTGTGCATATAATGAATGCACTAGATCAGGTTAAGACAACCAATTATTCAATTAAAAAATAATAATTTAAAAAGACATAAACCTACCACGGTGCGCTTAAAATCCCCTATAGCCTCGGTGCACATACAATAGTGGCGCACTAGAAAAAAATTACAGTGTGCTTAATAGTTCTATATTCTTGAATTTTTTAATATATACCCAAAAATCCATATGGTGTGTTACTCATGTCGAACCACATTAATGCATCCATGTATATGGAACACCATTTTAGGGTAAAATAAAACAAGTGTACTGGTTTGTTCAAGTACAAAGAACAGTCTAGTGCATCTTATTGTCAGGTGCACTGTGAAAGGGTAAAATAAAATAAAAATCACCAAACCAAATTTCATTATCATGTTTCCTTTTGTGCTTCCAACCTCTGACACAAGCGTCGATGCTCACCTCCCTTCTATGATTACCTCATTTGCAGTGCTCTATAGTGTTGCTTCCTCAGTGCCCCCTGTAGATTCCATACATTTTCCAATTTTGAAAAAAAGTTGAAAATTTCATTTTCCCTCTACGGGCGAACCATGCCTCCTTGGGAGACAAGAGACAAGGTAAATTGTTTGTTACCTCATTTTAATTTTCATCGGATTAAAATTTAACATTGGCCTAAAATTTGGCCATTAAAATAAAAAAAATTCAAATTCTTCACGGTGCGCTTCACGCATATGGTTCCCCCCAAATGACCATAGTGCATCCTATGAATGTACAAGAAGCATCATGCGTGGTGCATCTAAAACTATACAACACATCACTAAAAACTAATCACTACACATTGCACTGGGATTGGGTTGTGCATTATTGATGCCTCTCTCTTAGAAGAGGCACCATCTTTGTAAAAACCCCACTGGTGTATTCTAACAAATTAAACACACTTCACATATAATAGTTAACCTACTGGTGCGTTTAATTAGTAATGTTGCATTGGTGCACCATACAACATGGAGCATTGTAAAATTGCGAACATGAATAATCGAACTTATCGACGCACCTTACTGGTGCATATCAATGCATTTAATGAAGAATGTATCACCAGTGTGCTCAATAACATAGAGCAATGTTGATAGTGATTTATTTTTGAAAAATTGCACTGTGAATGGTGCATAATATTTATTAAAGGAACATAGGATCTATAACCATTTTGGGTACCAAAAATTAGGGTTTTACATGTTGTATATGCCTATAAAACATGCATTATGTAATACTATCTAGGTTACTCAATGGGTTGTTGTAAAATCACGGTTTAAGAGAGAGTGTTGTAGATGTGCCTTGCAAGAGCGAATTGGTCATGAAAATGTAATATGAATTGGATGGAGGGTTGTTCTTGTGGTAAATCAAGACAATAGGATGATGAATTGTGTCTAGGTGTGGACCAAGGTTAGTCATGTAAATATTTATTCATTGAATGAATAAGACAACATAAGAGCACAAGTCACTCAAACATTGCTAGTTTTCTTGGTTAAGAGTTTCCAGGGAAAATCTTTATGAACTGTATGTGTTTTCAATTGATCTTTTTTGTTTAATTTTGTCTTCTCTCTCCTATTTGGTTTAGTGTTTCTAACAACATCTATGCATGCATGCAACTATTGTACGATCCTGGATCATGTGCTATTGGAAACAAAACCAATGTTGTAATCTAAGGGATTACACAAAGAGGTTACATGTAGTGCAATTACACGGCTATAATATATAATAATAAATCTACAAGTAATATTCAATCATGCATACATAGAATGAAGAAAAAGAGAAAAGTAGTAGTGGAATGAGCAATATGTAGTCTTTTATTATACCAGATCAATCACCACTAGGTACATGATAGGTTCACATATATTTATACATTTGTATTAGTGGCGAGTGGTTGCAACTTTCATAACTATCTTAGTTGGTTGATTGAGTTGAATAACTAATCAACTTATCTTTACAGTTGACTAACATATTACATTTTGTCAACTTGTTGGCCTAGTTGACTAGTCAACTATGCCCTCCAACATTGGAGAACAATTCTTCCCATTTGATCCCTATAATTTTTCCTAAAATATAATAAAAAATATTTATAATTTTTGAATATCGTAAGTAAATCAAAATTATTACTTTTTTCATGATTGGTTTCCTCTATACAACCCATGTTGTCCTTCATCAGGTCAGACATTACCTAACCACCTCATCTAATACTTGTCTTAACCATGTGCATTGGAATTGTACCTATGTATTATAGGGGTATGTTGGGGTTGTCCAATGATCCAGGTTTATGAGAGGAATAAATATACATAGAACAAAAACATATATCCAGTGAACAATAACTTCTATTGAATAAATAAAACAGGTTGAAACTGTAAAACTACAGAACTGGAAACAACTTGCTCGAATGGTGGTAGCTATCTATGAGAAGAGATGTGGCTACTACATGCATCCGTCTGAGCAGAATGATTACAATGAGGCTTCAAAGGCCTTTTAAACATTACTCATGAATGCCAAAAACCTAACCCTAGGAGATGAAATGCCAAAAGGTATGTGGGCCCCGATGGGTAAGTTGGTACCTCAACTTTTCGGGGTCATAACGTTTGCATACGACCTCCGTTTTAGGTGTGTGATAGACCGTTGTAAAGGTTTTTTCTAGAACTACACATTATTCCATAAAAATCTCACAGTGTCTATAATTTGATTGTGGCAAGCCAAAAAAAAACATTGTTTAGGGCCCCAAAATGGCCCTGGAAGTACAAAAATATTTACTGACATGAAAACTTCCAAAATAAGTCAATTGGAATAGGTGGGCGGTCACCAATATCCACCTGGATGCTATGTAAGGATTTAGGATAGCCTCGGAAGTGCAGAACCCACAATTACAAAGAAATGTCATCATTACAGAGAAACGTGTTGAACTAAAACCTGTCAAAAGGAGCTAGTTGGAATAGGTGGGTGGCCACCAATATCCACCTTGATCACTCGTCCCCCCTTAGGAAGCAATGTTCTCCATTGCGTTGAGTGCCCCCATTAGGTGAGGAAACTTATGCGAAATTTGGCCGTGGGTGAGCCACTTTCCTTGGTGCAGGAGCTGCCCTGCCTTGACAACCCAATAAAACTGGATCCTCTGGTGGCGAGTGACCTTGACCTGTGTGTCCACTATCTGATTAGTGGATGCCTTTTCCATGCAGTCAAGGTTGATCTCTATTGGTTTCAGTTGTTCTGCGATCTCCAAGGTGTCCAACAATGGTGGAAAATATGGTCGGAGGAGGTTCACATTGAACACTGGGTGCAAGCCAAGGAAGGGGGGAGTGTTGAGCTCAAAAGCATTGTCACCCACAACCTTGGTGATAGTGTAAGGCCCATAGCAAAGTGGACAGAGCTTCCGATGGGGCCCTGTAAGGATTTCTTTCTACAAATGTAACTAGACCTTGTCTCCCACCTGAAACTTGACCGGTACTCGATGTTGATCATGGCCCTGCTTGTACTTAGTATTGGATTTCTGCAAAATCTCATGGACCTATTGGCGGATGTGTTGAATCCGCTCAATGAATCTAGTGGTTTTGTCGGCCTCAGATTGAACATGGGAAGATTTTGTCTGTGTGGTTGCAAGAGGTACTGCAACATCAATGGACCCAAGGGTTGGTGTTGGGTATGTGTTATATTTCTGCTATGGGAAACATGACACCTACCTCGGGAAATGTGTCATGTATTTAGGTGGTTTTTCGACACATGGTTTTTGCCGATGGTTTTCTATTTCCGATTAAGGAATTAGGGTTTTGGACTAATCCAAGTCATTGGGTTAGGGTTTTGGATGCCGCTAGATTCTATATGTATATTGTATTGTAAACAATGTAACACAATATATGAATATAATATATGCTGGTTTTCCCAGTTTGGGTTTCCAGGTGAAAAATCTCTGTGTAATGTTTGTATTTGCCATTGTGTCTTTTCTGTTCTTTTCTGAATATCAGTTTGTAGTAGATATTGTACAAGGTTAGAATTTACATTTGGTATCAGAGCTTTATTGGCTTCAGGGGGACGCCTTTGTGGTCAAGGGTTTGGCTCGGGACTATGATAAGCCATGTTACAGTGGGAGATCTGCGGTATTGTTTTTTAGGTGAAAAGAAATGGCAAGCAATTCGAAGATGGAGATTGATAAGTTTAATGGGAAAAGATTTAAGCTGTGGAAGCTCAAGATGGAAGATCTTTTGGTGGACAAAGATCGGTGGATCGCGGTAGATCCAGGTACTGCACCTACAAGAACTTTTGCAGATGACTGGAAAAAGTTGGATCGGAAGGAAAATAGCACAATCCGACTGTGTCTCTCCGATTCAGTATTACTGAATGTGTCAAAGGAAGCTATAGCCAAGGATTTATGGGAAAAGTTGGGGAAGTTGTATCAATCTAAGTCCCTAGTAAATAAACTATTCCTGAGAAAGAAGCTATATAACTTAAGGATGAGATATGGAGACTCAATGGTAGAGCATTTGAATTCCTTCAATACTGTGGTAAGTTAGTTAGTATCTGTTGAGATTAAAATTTCAGATGAAGATAAATGTATCAGTCTGTTGTGTTCCTTGCCAGACTCGTGGGATAGTCTGGTTGTGGCCATAGGTAGTAAAACAACTTCTTTGAAGTTTGAAGAAGTGGTCTCATCCTTGTTGTCGGAGGAGATGAGACGGAAGAATATGGAAGGACATAACACAGACGCATTATTTGCAAGAGGACGTTCCCAGGAAAGAAATGGATCTAATTTCTCAAGTGGGAGATCTAATTCTAAGGGTAGATCTAAATCTCCTGGAAATTTTGTAAGGGTATGTTGGAGGTGTGGAAAAGAAGGGCACTACAAGAAGCAGTGTAGATCCAAAGTTGAGAAAAAGAAGGGATCTGAAGAATCTTCTTCTACAGAAGAAAAGACCTCCAAGGAAGAAGGAGGGGATGTGTACTTGGCCTCTTCAAGCACACATGCAGATCATGAGGCATGGTTGATTGACTTTGGTGCATCCTTTCATATGACTCCCCACATGGAGTGGTTCTGCCAATATGAAAAGTATGATGGAGGTAATGTTTTCTTAGGTAATGATTCGACAATCAGAATCATAGGAAGAGGAAGGGTCAAGTTGAGACTCATAGATGGAAGGATTAGAACACTGCCTGGTGTTCTACACATCCCAGGTATGGCCATAAATTTGATTTCTGTAAGAAAAATGGAAGATGCAGGGGTAAGAACAATTTTTGAAAAGGGAAGTTGCAGGATGGTTCGAGGAGCAATGGTGTGGATGAAGGAAGTTTGATTTGGAACTCTATATAAGCTTCTAGGAAGAACTATTAGTGATGGGTGTAATAGCTCCATTGTTCCTGATATTGAAGTTGAAGAAGAAAGAACTCCTACAGTCTCTGGAGAAAAAGGATATGTTGTGGCATCAAATACTAGGGCATATCGGAGAGAAGGGTCTTCGACTACTACACGGTAAAGGTGTGGTTGAAGGTATGTCTAACTACTTTATGGATTTTGATTTCTGTGAACATTGTCTATATGGGAAGCAGAATCGGGTAAGATTCCCCTCTGGTGCAGTGAGGGCAGAAGGAATTTTACAGCTAGTTCACAGTGATGTTTTTGGACCTGTGTCGGTCCCATCATTGGGAAAATCTATGTACTATGT
>ML784224.1:8182-34574 GCA_009831015.1 Picea engelmannii | reverse complement strand
ACACATGAAGAAGAGGAGGACATGTCTCATGTTCCATATGCAAGTGCAGTTGGCAGTTTGATGTATGCAATGGTCTGTACTAGACCGGACATTGCACATGCAGTGGGAGTTTTGAGCAGGTATATGTCAAAACCAGGGAAGGATCATTGGACAACAATAAAAAGGCTTTTCAGGTATTTGCGTGGCACTACTAGCTATGGATTGTGCTACGAAGGAAGACCGGGATTGAACAGAGTGTTCGATATACATGGCTTTGTGGATGCAGACTGGGCTGGATATTTGGATCGTAGGAGATCTACAAGCGGGTATGTGTTTAACCTGTTTGGAGGAGCAATAAGTTGGATGAGCAAAAGACAGGCTGTAGTGGCACTTTCAACTACAAAATCTGAATACATGGCAACCACTCATGCAAGTAAGGAAGCAGTATGGTTACAAAGATTGTGTTCAGGTATTGGGTTGGTACAACAAGCTGTAAGGATAGAGTGTGACAGTCAGAGTGCAATTTTTCTGGTGAAGAACCCTGCTTATCATTCAAAGACAAAGCACACTGATGTTCAATATCACTTTGTGAGAGACATGATTGAAGAGAATAAAGTATCACTGATGAAGGTGGACACTTTGAAGAATGTTGCAGATTCATTAACAAAATCTATGAGCACTGAGAAGTTCTCTTGGTGTAGAAGATCCATGGGCATTGTTGACTATGTAACCCTGTAACTCCCTGTGTGAAAATAAGACAACAAGTGGGAGAATGTTGGGTATGTGTTATATTCTTTGCACGAGTTAAATTTTTTCTGCCTTGGGAAACGTGACACCTACCTCGAGAAACGTGTCATGTATTTAGGTGTTTTTTTGGCACATGGTTTTTGCCGATGGTTTTCTATTTTCGGTTAAGAAATTAGGGTTTTGGACTAATCCAGGTCATTGGGTTAGGGTTTTGGATATGTATATTGTATTGTAAACAATGTAACACAATGTATGAATATAATATATGTTGGTTTTCTCGATTTGGTTTTCTAGGTGAAAATCTCTGTGTAATGTTTGTATTTGCCATTGTATCTTTTTTGTTCTTTTCTGAATATCAGTTTGCAATAGATATTGTACACAATTAGAATTTACAGTTTGAATCCTAGCCCCACCTAAAATGGTCTATGGCCGATGGAGCTATGGAGAGCTCTATTGTAGCTATGTTGAACATAGGGAAGACTCTCATCCCATGTATGTGAATGCTTGGAGTTATACATGCATAGGATGTGCACAATCATTCGATTGTTGACCTCTATTTGGCCATCGATTTGAGGGTGGAAGGCAATGTATTTAGTGATCTTGGTGTCCAACAATGACCGGAGACTCGACCAAAATGTGTTGAGGAACTTGTTGTCCCGATCAAAGATAATGGTCCGTGGTATCCCAAAATGGACCCACACTCATTCGAAGAAGATATTGGAAGTATCTTTCACTGTGATGCTCTTCTTGCAGGCTGTGAGAATGGCCATCTTCAAAAACCGATCAACCACCACAAATACACAATCATTGCCTTGTCTGGTGGATGGAAGGCCATACATGTGATCCATCGGGATGGATTCCCAAGGCTTCTCGGGAGTAGGAAGCGGGGTGTATAATCCTTGCTTCTTGATGGATATCTTGGCAATGGAACATGCAGTGCAAGATCTGATACACTTGCTGACGTCCTGTCGAAGTTTTGGCCAATAATTTTTTTTCTATAGAACAACCACACTTTTCTCCATGCCAAAATGTCTTGCCATCCGACTGTAGTGAGCCTCCCAAATTAGCTTTGCATGCTCTCTTGCAGGAAGACAGAGGTGGCCCAGATGGCATAATAGTCCATCCTGGATGTGAAAATTAGTGAGATTGGTGCCTGTACCTAAGAGTTGATAGGTGGTGGCGAAGTCAGGATATCGCTGATAAAGTTGGGGCCACTTAGATGCCTCATACCCATAGGAATGGAGCATGGTCGTGAGTGCATCCACGGGAGGTTGACTGAGGCATTCAATGACATGATTCGTGCTCCCTTTCTTATACTTGATGTTGAGATGGAACTGTTGTAGGTATGTGGACCACTTTTGATAGCGGTCGTTTTGCAACTTCCCTTAGGTCTGTATGAACTGTAGAGGCTTATGATAAGTGTGGATTATTGTCTCCTTTCCCATAATGTAATGTTTTCATTGACGAGAGGCTTTCACAATGGAATACATTTCCTTATCATAGGTGGGGTATTTTCGGATGGTATCTGAGAGTGTATCACTATGGTATGCTACTAGATGATGACGTTGAGCGAGAACTACACCTACAACATAGTCAGATGCATCAATCTCAATTTTGAATGGTTGTTGCAGATCAGGTAAGGAGAGCACTGGAGCTGAGCACAAGCGATGCTTAAAATCATCAAATGCTTGTTGTTATGCCTTCTCCCATGCAAAATTTTCCCCACCACCACCCTTGGTCACTTGGCTGAGGACCCATGCAATATGGGAGAATCCCAACATGAACCGTTGGTAGAAGTTGGCAAGTCCCAAGAAGCTCTGAAGCTTGGTTAGTGTGGTCGGGGCTGCCCAGTCATAGATGACTTGGATCTTAGCTGGATCCACATGTACCCCATGCTCATCAATAATGCAACCCAAGTATTGGACCATGTTCATGCCAAAGGAGAATTTTTCCAAGTTGGCATATAACTTGTACTGCCATAAAGTGATCAAAACCTGCTGAATATGCTGCATGTGCTCCTCCCAAGTTTTGCTGAAGATGAGGATGTCATCCAGATATACCACCACAAAAGAGTTGGTGAAGGGTCTCAATACATCATCCATAAACCTCATGAAATTTGTTGGTGCATTTGTTAAGCCAAAGGGCATGACCAACCATTCGAAGAAAACTTCTTTAGATTTGAAAGTTGTCTTTCATACATCAGTCGGTTCGATGGGAACTTGGCGGTAGTCATACTTTAGGTCAATCTTGTTGAAGAACTTTCCCCCCTTGAGTTGGTCAAGAAGGTCATTAATTCAGGGAATTGGGTATTGGTCCTTGCCTATGATTTTGTTTAATTCTCTGTAATCAATGCAGATCCACCAGGTCCCATCTTTCTTCTACACCAATACAATCGAGCTTCCATAAGGGGAGAAGTTGGGTATGATGTGCCCCTTTTGAAGTAGCTCTTGGATATGACGTTTGATTTCATCATTTTCCATCAACGTGCGACGATAGGTTGGTCCATTAGCCAAAGGTGCATCAGGGGTTAGATCAATTGGATGCTTGACTTGGAAGTGCGTCAGTACCCTTGTGGGTGAGGAGAATATGTCTCTGTACTCTTCCACAATCCCATCCACTTGACTTTTCTGCAAAGAGAGGCTCTCTGTAGCGGTCACAGATGTGGCAAATACCTTCTGCTTACTATGAGAATGGATCTCAAAGAAGATGAACTTCCCGGTCTATGAAATCACCTTACTGCATTTCTTAGCATAGATTAAAGAAATAGCGGTAGGCGGTGCTACCTCTAGTATTCTGTACAATTGTCTACCCAAAGTAATAATAACACTACGAGGTCTAGACTCATACACATAATGTTGCTTCCACAAATATGGTTGTCCTAAAAGAACATCACAAACTTCAAGGGGAGAAATATCACACAATACTTTGTCTTTGAAGGGCTTGATGTCATAGGGAAAACGACATTGTTGGCTAACACGAAGATCTCTTCCTTGGCGAAGCTAGCCGATGGTGTAGGGCTGTGGGTATGGTGTCATCAACAGGTCCAATCACTTGATGACCTCTGCTAAGATCGGGTTCTTCTAACTATCGCTATCGACAATGAAATGAAGTGGATCCTCCTTTCCCGACATCTGTGAGTGAAAGAGGCATTTCCCTTCCTTTGGTTCTTTTGGTTCACTTGGCTAGACTTTGGTGGTAGCGATAGTGGCTTTGGGTTCAACATCAATAATTCGCTTCCCTCCTTCTGGATTTTATTTGGAGTCAGAATCTACCTCTGACTCAGAAGATTTCAACTCAACCACTAGTGACTACTTGGAGCGACATTCTTTGGTGTTGTGTCAATGGATTTTATGGTATTCACACCACTTTCCCGTGTCCTTCTTCGACTTCTCATTACCCTTCTTGGGTTGTGGCTTGGACTAGTTGTCTTGAGAGTGGCCATCTTTGCTCTATCCCTAATTTTATGGGTTGGGGTCGCTGATCTAGGTGGATATCGGTGGCCACCCACCTATTCCAACTGGCTCAGAACAATTTTATGGAAACCTACTATGTTTAGTAGTTTTTCGGTTCCTAAACTTCCGGAGCCATTTTGAGGTCCTAAATGAAGGTTTTTTTTGGATAGAGCACCTAAATAATACCCAAAGGCTCTAATTTATCCCCCAAAATGAATCTCCTTAACTATACCTTTCCAATGAGCTATTGTGTGCCCCAAACGAAGATCATATGCCAAAGTTATGCCCCGAGGAAGTTGATACACCAAACTACGCAAAACGGGGTCCACAAAACTGTTGGCTTTTCATCTTTTGGGGTTAGGGTTTTGGATTTTCTTTATGATAAAAAGGCCTTTGGAGTCTCATTTTAAAATCATCTTCTTGCGAATGTGAGTAGCCGTCACATCTCTTCTTAGACATAAGTTGCCACCATTCTAGCGATTCTTTCACTCAGTATTTTTATAGTCTTGTACATTTCGTTCATTAATAGAAATTGTGTATTATTGTATCTCCGTGTTTATGGTTATATCTCTGATAAATATCTATTATATTATTGAATATATGATACATATCTGTACAATTATTTATTATATCTTCACTCTCATTTCGTGCCGAAAATAATCTGGATCATTGGTATGGGAGCAGGCTGCTCTTGATCGTTTTTTAGTGCATGTCCCTAACAAGGTTTGAGTATAGCAAGTTGGTTCTCGATATTGTCTCTCTTGTGTAAAATTTCTCTCACACGCCCTCTCGCACACCCAAGAAACCCTCAATGGTAGAAGAAAATAAAAATGACGAAGCAAAAGATTCTATTAATATGTTGCTTGAGCAAGCTCTCACGCGACAGAGGGACAAAATGATGGAGAGTTTTTCCCACATCCTTCAATGTCTGCCGATAACAATCGGCATGTCTTCATCAAGCAACCACTTTGGAGGCACCTCGCCTTTCAAGGTACGAGTTAATTTTGATATTCCCGTATTTGAAGGACATATAGATGTAGTTGCCCTAGAAAAATGGTTAAATATGCTAGAAGGTTATTTCTCTATTCATAATTTCTCTAACAGGGAAAATATCACATTCACACTCCTTAAGGCTATCCCCCATGTCAAACATTAGTGGGAAACTTATTGGGAGAAAATTTCCATAGAGGAGTATGGAATATATGGGGCCGAGCCCACATGGGATTTTTTTGTGGATGTAGTCCACATGCTCAAACCATAACTCAATAGGTTTGGCCCACTTATTATCCACATATCTGATCCTATTGACCATACTATGGTCCCAAACCAATGATTCTTTGGCTCCCATCATAGAGTTGATTTCTATATTCCTCCTTATCCATTCATACAATAAACAAGGAAACTCAGCAAATAACATTTCATGTACATATGTATAAATGTATCTGTCTTTCCAACATTTGAGGTCAATTTGCATATTTCTAGTGTCTCGTTGTGCAAAATCATCCACCTTCTCCATTGTCCACTATTGTATTTCCATCCTGGAAGGTTTCCACCTCATTTTCTTCTTCCACAATGTAGAACAAAACCTTTAAGTCTTGAAAACATAACCATTTGTTGGCATGACTAGGGGGTTAAGACCTGGGGTTTGATAAATTTTACCAAGAAAACCCCATAGGCATCACCATATTCAATATTCAAGAATTGAAGAATGTCTCACCTGAGATTCCATGAGAATCACAAAGACCATTGGTCTTGTGTACGATGTGAAGGAAACCTTTTCTAACTAGTCATTCATTCATTGATAATTGTCACAAGCTATTGCACAGAATAATGTAAAACACTTATACATTTAAATCTTAACTCATCATATGCATAGATAAATGTGATTTATATTTTATTCATTAATCTCAAAGGAATTTAGATTCATTATCCAAATATAAAGCATAACTCAAGCTCTAGATCATCTATCTCTCACACATAAAAATGAATTATCTCTACCTACTCAAAATCCCAATCCTTAAATATTTGCATGCATCCCCCCATATCTGCCATAGAGCATGTCAATCATAAATAACTTTCCATCTCATCTATAACCTCGACCATGACCATTCGGGTTGTTACAAAATTATTTACAATGATTCTCGAAGGTATTTTCAGATCTAGCTTGTATGCGGTTTCTTTATGTCCTTGTGTGTAATACAAAATGTGTTGGCATGCATAATATATCCTTGACTGACGCAAACGATGAAACTTGGCATCGTGTAATGCATACACAATGCATATTCTCGAGTGTACTCATAGTGATGACTTGTGGCACGCGTGTAGTCTTTTTCAATCTTTAGGTGCCAACGATGGGAGCTTGAACCAATCTTGTATGCCACCCTATCACCACTCATCTAGGTCGCTTGCCATTAATATGCCACAGAGGTAGCCAAATTTAGCATTTATTATGGTTTCATGGATATTGAAGGATTATATACATGACTTGTTCTTTTTAATGGGTGAACATAAGTGTGATAAAATAAGTGGTCAACTAAAGGTTTGACATTTCTTAGTAGGGTGAAAAATAGTCATGAGGTACTATGATGTGTTACGTTTTATAAATTATTATGAGATAGTAATGGATTCTAGTACAATCACTTAAAATTCAGAGATGAGTAAAATTGAGGTGATAATACTATTCCACCAACAAAACCTACTCAATTATTAGGGTTAGGGTTTTTGGTTTCATAGTGTATTAAGAAATTTTGGGTGTTTAGGGTGCTAGTGTTCTATGGGGTGATCATGTCAATGACATAAGGGTTAACAATGCTAGGGAGTGATTGTGTCAATAGTCTTAAGGGTAAATGTTCATAGTGTATTAAGAGGGATAGTGTGTCTAGGGTCATATATTGTTAGGGTGTGATCTCTTATGAGGTCATATTTGAGTTAAAAATCATAATGTATTAGTAGGGTCAATCTATTTGGGGTCATACCATGTGAAGATGTGATCACATCAATGACCACAAAGGTTCATTATCATAGTTTTTAAGGGTTTAATATAGTTGAGGTAAAAGAGTATTAGGAGGTGTTTGTATCAATGGTCAAAAGGGTTAATTAGGTTCATAGTGTTTTAAAAGGGTTAGTGGTTTTGAGTTCATAGTGTGTGGGGTGGTGATTTCTTCACTAGTCACAGGGATTAATATTGGTCATAATAGGTTTAGTATGTTTGGATTCATAGTGTATTAAAGGATTAAAATATTATTTTATGACCCATGGACAATGCACAATGTCCAAAACCACTAGTTTTTAGATCTATTTAGATTAATACTTTCAATATATGTAAATCCATACTAGTTAAATTTTCTTACATATTTGTTATGTTTCATACGATTTTAATGGGATTAGAAATGGATTTTAGATGGATAAATGTTATGAAAACTATTACTATCACCTTTCCCATAGTTTATTTTCATTTTTGTAAAAAGTAAATAAATAATCCAATTACATCGAGATGGTAGATCTTGAATCCTATTTCCAAGGACATGAAACATGTGCACCATAATTTCATAACATCATATATATAGAATGATAAATATTGAATAATGTGAGAAGAAGTTATTAGATTTAAGTATTTTCTCGTATCAAACCAAGAAGAGAATATAAAGTCCACTGATTTCATAAGTGGACTCAATGACAAATGTATGACTTAGATTAGTATCATGGAGTCTGAATCTTTAAAATAGGTTGTGATAAGATACAAACATTATAAGGACCAGGCATAACGTCATTAATACCTCTACTTGAACCTAAAATACAAAACTAAGGATAGGAGTGAGGGGAAAAAAGAAGAAGCTACAAGACTTCATCATTTACTCATGGTGAAAACAAAACAATAACATGGATAGGATTATAATAAGATTAAAAAAATAGGTAGAAAACAAGGTTTACTTTGAGTGTGTTGAGAAGGGGAATTATTTCCATGAGTGTCTTAAAAATAATGATGGATTTAGGAAGCTCAATAATGTACAAAGAGAACTAATCATGGAAGATGTGGTTAATGCACCATGAATCTATGTGGAATCGATCAAACCATGAGCACCAAGTGATAATGATTTAATTATAAGGCAAGTAACTTTCACCATGTATCTATATTGGTATATCAAAAGGATAGTCATTATTTAATAGAACCATATTTATTTTCAAGTATGGACTTAGAGCAAGCAAACAATAGGCCTCATGGTTTATAGAGATGCCTAAAGAAATGCAAAAGCTAGTGAGATATTTGATTCCAAATTGAAAAGTGGAATTAGGTAGGTTTCTCACTCATGCATATGTACATATGTTACTGGGACATATGATTCCATGATTATACTTTATTGGATTTTTCCCCATATATCCAAGGAGGAATTGTTTATAGAATATTTATGAATGCATTAATTATGAAATGAAACTTGGGTCCAAGGGATCACTAGACCTATCTTCCTTAGTTGTATTTGTTCTATATGTAAGGAAGATATGGATAAGAAAAGGTAAATATAAACATTATGTTGTAGGTTTCATATACCCTTATAGAATGATTACACTAGATTCTTTAGAGTTGAAGATGCAATAATGAGAGTTTCTTGATAAATGCTACATTAGGTCTATCTTTCATGTTAAACAAATATGTGCATGATCATAATCATATTTTTTATTGGTCATAGATTTGATTCAAGTAAAAATAGGAGTATTATAGATAAATCATATATTCATCCTTTACATGAAGGTAAAAATTCTCCTCAGTTGATCCATCACCAAGTAAATGTCCAATGGAAGAAATGCAAACCTAATGATTCCACCTAGGAATTAAAGGATTCCATGTAAGAATGCTATGCAAATTTTATTGATCATTAATGTCACAAGGAGGTTTCATGATCTTTAATGTTTTAATGAGGTTTATTCTTCTTGGGAGGATAATCATTCCATACTAAGTGTCACGCGTTAGAATGGTCGAATTTGCATTCATTATTTTCTCCTTTGGGTTTTTTGAAGATCTTATATGATATTGCTACCATTATAGAAGAACAAGTTTGTATACTTTAGCCATAAATTCATGGTCTATCAGTTCAACCATTCTCATGGATAACACATTGCAAGGAATATATGTAAGAGAGTTTGATAGCATACAAGGCACTAGTGCTAATCTCTATGGTATTTGTAACACACTCGATCCCCTAAACCTCCTTAGGCTAGTGGGATATCTTTTTCTCCTTTCTTCCTCCTAACTTCTCTTTCAGACCATTAATTCTTCTCTACTTTGATCCCATAATCCAAATCTACTCCTTAAGAGCATTCCACTGACTGTAACTGTGCTGAAATTTGAGCTCTGGTTATAAAGTTATGGTATTCTAAATATTTTAAGTGCATTCTATATAGATGATATCAACTTAGCCACGTGGACCACTCTACACATTCTAGCTGACATGGATACACTATCACACCCTTAGTCTTATAAATTTAGGCTTCCATAGCCCACAATATAAGAAAATTAATCTTCTTGGGAAAACTTCATTGGACATGTTGACTTACCAAGATCATGGCTTCCTCACGAAGTCCACAGTCTACAACACTATAGTCGATTGAAATGGAAAATTTTCGTGCTCCTTGGTTCTTCCCATAGCTCATAATCCATAGGACTATAGGGATTTCACCATCGGGTTTCCTTTCACGTGATGACACAACACCTTGCTACGTGACCTTCCTGAATCTCGTCATGAAAAATTCTCCTGCAAGCCTATCAACTCACTTTGGTGGACTCACATCCCTGTAATACTGCAATGAGGCTCAACTCTGTGAGATGGCAACATAGTTTTTCCACCAAAAGATCACAGAACCCACAACTCATGAGACTTGCATCCTTGCACCATCGATTCCTTCAAATTGACACATACACTAATCCTCTCGCAAGCCATAGGATGGATAATGTTCTCGCCCGATAGATCAGATGGTTCGTATTGACCATGATCAATGGTTTGGGATCCTCCTCATTTTGGAAATTTCTCTACCAATAACCTCTCCTGCTCATCCTGACTACACCATAAGAGGGCACCTGTTCTCTTTCATGTGTCACCTACCACATGGTAGTTTTCGATACATATACCCTTGTTGACGTGTCCCTTGACACAGAATTTCAACATGGAATGCTGACCCGATGAGTTGACGTGGTGCTTACATCACCACCATTGATGTGGCACTTATGTTACCACCACTAATGTGGCATTATTTCCACTCCTAGCCCCCCCTTATGAGAGAAAATTCTAGTTCGATAGATTAGATGGTGGGTGATCAACCTATTTAAATTCCCTTACTTTGGAACCTAGGCATATTTTAATCTAGTGATTTCCTTACTGCAAATCAAATTAGGAGCTCCAAAACAAACTTACACTGTTGGAATATTCAACTCAAATAGAAATAACAAAATAAATATTGGAAACCAAAAACTCATGCATAAGACACATAGATATTCTTCCCATAAACTAAGCTTGTCATTCAAATAAGTTCAAAGCTTACAAGGGCTCCCTTACTAGGAAAATGGCCCAAAAATAAAAGAGACAAAGTACAAAAAAAACCTAACTGACTTGATCTGTAGAAAAACCTAATATACAATCCTGTACAACAACAACATGATTGTTACACTGATATCCATGCTATCATGCACTATCTATTCGACTATAAAACCGAAACTTGTGCTAAATGCATGATTGTTCTAGAAAACTTGCACTTTCTCTAGACATATGTCCTTCTGTTGTACAATTGTTCCCTCTCTCCCTTTGTAATAGATCTCTAGATGAAATTCCTTCTTTACCTATCCAAGGTCTCCTTGAATCACAATACTTTGTGGTCCAACTCTCTCTGTCTCAAATAAATTTCTTTCAATCAATCTTAAAAAGTGAGTAAAGTGTATAAAGTATCTTCCTCCTTCACTCTAGCCTTACTTTTATAAGATTGAGTTATGACTTAACCCTAATCTCCAAAGTGATTAACTGATGAGATTACTTCTCACCTTACTTGAGATAAATGACTATTATTTAATTCACTAATGCTAATTAAAGCATTTCCTTAAATAAAACTCAACTTACTAATTAAAATCACTTTACTTTGTAAAGTCAAGGATATAAGGATTTCAACGATTTCCACACGTCTAGCTACATAGACCTATGTAGAAATACCTATCTGATTATGCCGTGCATCAACACTCCCTCTTAGAAAGGAAGGTATTCATAACCACTCCAAGTTTGTCTCTAAAGAACACAAACTTCCCTTTAACCAAGGGTTTAGTAAAAATATCAAAAACCTGCTCATCTGTGGAAATATATTGAAGCTTCACTGCTCCCTTCTGGATCCTATTTTAGATGAAGTGGTATATGATCTCAATATTCTTGGACTTGTCATGAAATACTGGATTTTTTGAGAGTTTGATACAACTATGATTATCACAATATGTCACAGTAGGCTCCAAATCCCGATCAAATAAACGTGTAATTAATTTTCGAAGCCAAATGGCTTCACATATAGCCATACTTGTTGCCATGTACTTTTCCTCTGCTAAAATAAGTACTACAAAAGTCTACTTCCTTTTGGACCACACAATAATTGTTGATCCCAAGATGAAGTAGCACCCTGAGGTGCTCTTTCTGTCTACTGCACTCCCTTCCCAATCTGAGTCTGAGTATCCCTGCAAATATACTCCATATCCTCCAAGATACCTCAATCCATACTCCGTTCTACCTCTCAAGTACCTGAGCACATGCTTCACTACTATCCAATGCACCTGCCTTGAATCCACCATGAACTGACTCAATGTGTTCACAACAAAACATATATATGGCCTGGTATTGAACAAATACATCAAAGACCCTATCAACTTCCTATATATCCTAGGATCCACCAACTTTGAATATGAAGTGACAATCTTCTTCAGATTGGTAACCATAGGTGCAACCATCAATATAAAATCCTCCATTTTGAATCTCCTCAATATCTCAATCGTGTACGTCCCTTGTCCACGGAATATCTCACTTGATACCTGCCATACCTCTAATCCCAAGTAATAATGCATCAAACCAATGTCCTTCATCTCAAAGTCACTATCTAAATCTGCTTTGCACCATGCAGTAGGCTCCTCTACACTTGTGAGAAAAAAATCATCTACGTACATAACCAATATGAGAGGATCTTCCCAAAAAAGTATGAAGTGTTATCACATGAAATGATTAGGTGTATTTGCTGCCAACTCACCAGGAAAGTTCGCAGTGTACTTATGAGTACCTCATGCACTCATTTTTCATTATTGCAGCTAAGAAACGTGTCAAGGGTAATTTTATGCTTTTCAACGCCTTCATTTAATTAGATTTTCAAGGATTTTGTCACAAAATTTCTAACAGTTTCCTTGAAGTGCGTTATTTTATTTTGAACTTGGCACTGCAAATTGGCGCTGCGAACCCTCTGTTCCAGAATTGTTGAAGCCCCCATCTTCTGCATCCATTTGAAACTTAGTATTAACCAATTTAATGAGACCCCTATCAAATAAAAGGAATATGGTTAATCATTTGTAGAACCAAGCTTAAATTTCATACATCTTTCATTGCAAACTGATTTTTATATGCATTTACAACATTTTGGTGATGGTTGTGAATTTTGAACTACAACTAGCAGTTTTAGTGTTTTTCCTCCACTTATCTATCAAGATAATGGAGTTTTGTTGCATGTATGGACTCCTGGTATAAGTTTTGAGTTGTTGAAACTTTGACAAAAGTGAAATAGGCCGCTACAAGAAAGTTCACAACACCTGAAATCACTGGCGTTGCAAATTGGTAATTTGGAACAGTTTGTAGCAATTAGCACACACCAGAGTCATGTTTTGATCGTAATGTTTTAATTCCAATCTGGGTTATTCTAAAATTTGGTGTGGAGACGCACCATATTATCCTTGACTTTCTGGAAAAAAAAATCAGCCCGACCCAGTTCGTAGTTTTGGAGAAAAGTCAAAATCATCACCTATAGAAAAGTTCACAGCACATGTTGTCAAAGGTGCTGCGAACTCTAACAATCTGACAAATCCGAGCTATTGAAAGGCTACCTATTATAACCCTAATTTGCACCATACATGCTTACCTGGCATCAATCCATCTCATAACCCTTCTTTTCCAAGCCACTGTTGAACAACTCTTTAAAAAACCTCTTTTATAAAGGCCCACACGCCCTACTCCATTACTGCACGCGTGTACACGCTAGCTGACCTAAAACAACCTGCGTGTACCTACAAAAGAACAAAAAAAGGACAGTTGCTGACAGAACACACAACTTTGAGTGAGTTAACTAAACATTCCGGCTATGCATGGTCGAGGGTTCGACCAAATACCTAGCTCCTTCTAGCCTAGAAAAGAAGGGGTAGGGGTACCATTTGGAGAAAGGAGAATATAGCAAAGAAAATCTACTCAAATTTATATTCCTATTGTCCCAACCCTTTAGCCATCCGTGTGCAAGGACCAATACAGAGCAAAGAAGTTGGAAGACATTTGAAGAGGAGCCCAGGATCAGGTTCGCAGAGCAGTGGCCGGTCTCGACATTGTAAGCTGATTCATTCAAAGTAATAAAGAAATGATTTGCCCATCCCACTTTATGAGTTCTCAATAGTGTGATAAATACATATTTGAATCTCTAACCTATTAGTCTGTAGGTAAAATGCATGTGTAGTTTGTTACTTGTTTTGTATGCAGGTCAGCCTTGGGAGAAGAATTGCTAACAAGTGATCAAGCGTGAAGAGGGATCGACATCGAACGTCCGGAACAAGGTATGTTGATCTAACCGTGTATTTGCTGAAAAGAAATAAGGATTAAGTAAGGGGATGAAGGTAGAAAGTAGATTTCTTTTGGTCATATCCGCATGCAAAATATAACCCTAATTGCTAGTCTGTAGGGGGATTTCCCACCACAACAGAATTGGCGACCGTACTAGGGAAGTCTCTAGGGTTCTTTTGGAGTATTTTTTTTTTTGGGTAGTTTTAAAAATCGGTTTTCTTTCTTGTTTTTAAAGTTTCTGCACAGTCTGGGTTAACAAAGATTCTGGTCTTCCATACCAGTCATCTCTGTTCTTTGCTTGACTGTATCTTTCATATTTTTTTCGAGACCCACAGAGGTACACGCGGCCTGTAGAATGTCTACACACATGTACCCACGCCCTACTCTCCTACAGCCCGCGTGTACACGCTAGCTGAGGAAGTAACAATAACGTGTAGTCTTCCATAAAATTCTTTGAGGCAGTCATCCTCTTCCCTGTCACAATTAGTCATTCTCAAGGGTTTTCTGGAATTCTGTCTAATCTTGGTTAAGTGCAGTCTATAGCTTAGTTTTTAATTCAGATTGGTTTGTTTTACATTTTGTTTTCCTTGTATTGTTTTCTTTTCATTTTTTTAAAGAAACTGTTTGAGCCTTCAAGAGATTCTGATTCTCAGTATCAGTGGTCTCTGCCAGGTTTGGATTGCCTGTTTTTTAATTTTTTCAGAGTTTTAGAGGTCCACGCGGCCTGTATAAGGCCAGACCGCGTGTACAAGCCGTCTGACAGTGAACAACTCACGTGTACACACTTGCTATTGAAGCTGTTAGCATTGTGCTTGAGGTGGATAGTTTTTGTGCAAGGAAAAGCAATCATGTTTTCCCTTGACAAGAGTTATACCTCTCAGGATCTTGAACCTCTGTCATAATAGTCAATAGCTTAGATTTGATCTTAGCCATAATTTTCTTTTTCATTTAAAAAAGATTTTCATGAAAAATTTTCTTTTGTAAGGTTTTTAGACAAGTGTGAGAATCCATTTTTAAGTTGCTAGTACGTAATTTTTTAAGAGATTCTTTGCGATCCGCGCTTAGGCCAGAAACTTTTCTTGGTTTTGACTTGTTGTTATTTTTCCTTTTTTGCTTTGGAAGCATTTCAAATAAAAAAAAAAATTTCTCTTCTTTCTTTGTTTGGTTGAAAAGTGTTGTGTTGCATTAGTAACCAGGGAAAAGTCTTTGCTTTCATAAGTTCTTGGTAGTTAATTTAGATCATAAGTAGTTCATAGTCGAGTGAAATCTTTCTTGGAGTTTGTTGTTCCAAAATCTTAGAAAAATTGTTAAAATTTGAAAAGTTGCTTAAAAGTAAAGGTTTTTTGTTTCCAGTTTTCTGTCCTTTTTTACTTTCGTCTTTTAAACATAACTAGTTTCACTTTCATAACCTTTGACATAAGACAAGACATAAAAATAATGCTAAATCTAAAATTCATTAGAATTTTATGTTTATAGGGTCAATCAACTAGTTCAGGATTAGGGCCTTGAATTAGGTTGGAGAGGAAACTCTTCAAGGCCATTTGAATCAAACATTGGAGTCTGAGTTAGGGAGTGTCAAAGTACAATATCGTGAAAGTTATCTGGGACCCCCCTCTAACACAAGGGATAAACACGAGGTCACGTGCAAAAAGGTAGCAGAGATAACCCCTCCAAAGCTGGACCAATCGTAGTCGAGAACACATATAGAGGGCTTGTTTTGAGATTCCGTCGATTGCATTTGCCACAGAGCTTCGTGGGTCTTGAATCTGTTTGAGGTCCTCAGTTGTCTTCCAGACCACTTGCTCTCAATACCCTTGATAGGTTTTGGGCTCGATACCCTACTCATTGTGGTCTACCCGACTTTCAACTGTACCCGCCCGGTGACTGTTCGCGCGCTGGCAACCTAGTTACCCATCTTGGTAGGGACATACACAAGTGACTGCAGGGGTATACCACGATATCTAGGAAAAAAATTGGGCCACGCTTTGCAGAGTATACCCAGAGGGTGCTTCCATGTTCAAGTTGCACTTGCACCGGTAAGTTGCTCTAGTGTTGGTTGTTGTAACTGTTCTTCCAATTAATTTAGTGTTTGCCTGTCTTATCTTAGGGACTTTTATAGTGTGTGTTGTTTTTTAAACGAATAGAACGCCATAGGGTGTCTTCTGATCTTCTCACACAGTGGAGGATCACGAGCTCCACCGGTCACGAAGGCTTATGGGCCTGTGGCCGGTCACACTGGAGCCACCCTCGCCACCACTAAGGCGAAAGCTAGACCAACAAGGGTCTTTCGAAGCGACCAGGTCACACGAAATTGTGCCTGACCAACATCCGGAGGAATCGATCGTCTTAGACCTTGGAGCGAAATCTCTCGACCCAGTTGAAACCCCAACCACTGATCCCTTGGCACCCTCCATCGTACCGATTTATCCTTACGAGTTTCAGACAATGTCGCACACACCAAATTATGAGGCCAAGCCTAACAAAGATCTAGGCGATCATGTGACTACCTTTCACCTTTGGTGCTCATATAACTCATTGAAATATGACTCCATACAGTTGTGATTGTTTCAATGCACTCTCATTGGGAGTGCCACGAAATGGTACATTGAGCTCGATCGCTCAAGATACTCTTCCTTTGAAAAATTGGCTATGGATTTCCTAAACCATTTCCAATTACCGATGAGATACGACACTGGTACATAATTGCTGGCCAATTTCTCATAGACAAAAGTGGACCATATCTCCGATCACATCAGAGAATGGCGACGTCGGAAGAGTTTAATAAAAGTGCCAGTCCCACCAACATTCCTGCTAGAGTGGTTCCTTAAGTCTTTGGTCCCACAGTTATCCAAAGACGTCGCGACATTGGGAGTATTTTCTGAAGAAGACGCCATCATGAGAGATCAACAACTTGAACTAATCTATTCTCAGTCTGGTTTACTATATGAGATATTTCCAGATGCAACACGCTCAATACTAGATAAAACCAGATAGAGAGCTGGACCACATGTCGATGGTATTGTTGGTTCCGCACAAACCAAGCCTGCTGAACAACTAACGAATCAGTTGCAATAGTTGTCTATACAACACACAACGGCCAACCAAACTACTGCTTTGGCTATTCCTCCTACCAAAACTTCTGATGTACACATAGTACAATCGACTAACCCAAAGGCCACCTAGTAGCCTGAAGGAAATAAAAAACAACGAAAGAAGGGTAAGGGGGATAAGAAACCCACTAATAATGCTGGCAAGGGAAATATTGAAAAATAGAAGGCGAGGCATCCATGCAACCTGTGCGCGGAAGAGCACCCGACCCACCTATGTCCTCGGCTTGTAGAGGCCCAAACGTTTGTGACATAGAAACAAACTACCGTGTTAACCAATCCATTTCAACATGGGAAGAATATAACTCAAGCCTCTACAAGCATGGAAGGGGGCAGTCAAGGACCCCCTCCATCTTCGAAAAACCCCACATCTGCGAATGTATATATGGTGAAGGTTGATGCCTTTCTATCGACTAAAGCACATGACTACAGTCAACCAAGCACCTCTGAGAAGGGCAAAGAAGATGAACTCCCATCTCTTCCTCTACAGTTTGAGAATATGTTAGGTGACACAATGACACACATCCCCAAAGGCACATTCAAGAGAGCTTCTCACAACCCCAACGCAAGGGCCACCCATAACTACTCTGTGGTGGAAGATTTATCACAAACCCCTTGTGTGATGTCTACTTTGGAGGTCCTCCAGAGTTTCCCTTCCCAGAGGAAAGCTTTGTTAACCTCTTTGGGATCTGCCGAGACTTGCAATCCAGGTATAATCATGCTGGATACAACTGACTTAAAACCTCATCTACCTTACCACGTAGCGTTTCAGATAGTAGTGGCTTATCTCACGAAGACTTTTACAAGAAACATCTTTCATGCGGTGGTTGATGAGGGTGCCTCGACATGCGTTATGTCGTTGGCATGTTGGAAGGCCATTGGCCATCCCATTTTGTCTCCATCACCTACTCTTCTCACCACTTTTGATGGTCGTTCGTTCCGACCGCATGGTATCATTCCCTCTTTCCCCATGCAGTTAGGAGGGAAGACCGTGTGCATCAAGGTAGAAGTAGTCGACGCCCCCCTCGACTATAACCTCTTGTTAGGAAGGATTTGGACTTATTCCATGCAAGCCGTGCAGGTTGCTACAATTTTTCGGGTCTTGTTGTTTCCCCACGAGGGCCAGATTGTGACCATTGATCAATTGTCTTTCTCTAGACCTGACACTTTCTTGGGGGCATCCACGGTCCCAATGATTGATAATCCTCAACCAGGGGTGGTCAACGTAGGAGTTGGTTTGTGCCCATCGTTGATGGGTACCTTCGATTACCCGTCACCGCAAGGTGATATCAAGTTTATATACAGTCACCATAAGGTTAAGATTTTTCAAGTTTCATTGTTCCACACGACTTACTTCAATGATCCGTGGATACTTCCTTCCCCATCAGCCATGATGGATGGGACAGGGCACCCGAGCTTGTCCATGCTCTTGTCCGCAGCTGAAGTAGCGTACTCTTTAGTCCAGCAAGCTTCAACTAAGCCTAATCCAACTCCTGCACAAGAGTTAGATCCTCTTATAGAGCCTATTTGGGCTTAGGGTTCTCTCGCTGATACCGATTCGTTAGAATTAGTCTTTCCCTCTGACGAAGTGATCATTGAGGCAATGACTAGTCCTGACAAACCCTGGGACGATCTTCATCACATATCTTACTTCCTCCCAGAGTTAATCCGAATTGAAGCAGGGGAATTCACTTTGATAATGACTGGAGATAGGTCTTGTCCTATCAATCCTTTGGCTACTCATGTTGTTTATGCCGAGGGTAATATGGAAACCATCGTTGAAACTATACAGATCAATATCTCCAGAACCCCTGGCGGCGTAGACAATGTTTTCGTTGAAGCATACTATTCCCCTGAGAAGATACCCGACATCGACCCACAAAGTCTCGATAATGAGCTAACTTTGTTGTTTTTCAAGCTCGCCTTGAGATCCGAAACCAACATCCGACGAGATTGCATTTATGCTTTTCGATCTCATCCGGATTAACTGAGAAAAGTAACCTCTACGAGTCTTCTTTTAAACCCTTTTTAGACCCTCTAAACATGAAAATATTGTCGAGCGATCTTGTGGCCTTTCACGCTCGTTAAACTGAAATTTGAAGTCACGTCTGTCTGGCGATAGTTTAACCCTTTTTCGGTCCGGACGGTCAATTGTAAAAACAAAGGTATACTCTAAAGAACTTCAGTTCTCTAGAAGAGTACTCTCAGGTATGATTTTAACCCTTTCTCGGGCCTGAGGGACTAAACTTACGAAAAATGAACCCCCACGGAGTCCATAGTTAAGGTCTTTTTAGACTCCCTAAAATTGAAAAGATCGCCGAGTGACCTTATTCTTTCACACTCGTTAAACTGGTACAGAAGAATATTCCTGACGGAGTCCATAGTTAAAATTTTTTTAGAATCCTTAAAAATGAAAAAATGGCCGAGTGATCTTGTCCTTATCACACTCGTTAAAATGGTTTTGAATAGACGTCTTGTCGGCTCTAGTTTACCCCTTTTTCGAACCGACTAGACTACCTTCGAAAAAGGTACCCCAATAGAGTGTTCTTTTATGTTTTTTCAAACTATCTAAATATGAAAAACCACCAAGCTTACCTTCTCTGGGCTCATTAAAATTACATCGAAGGATGCTACCATTGTGTGTTTTGTTAATCGCATTTGCATACCTGCGTCTTTAGCCTAATACTGGCTCCATGTTGCTCTCAACTGAACCATCTAAAGCATTCCTTATACGCAAGCCCTGTAACACTTTGCCTCTGCATATTGACACCTTTGGCCCCTGGAGGATTTTTCCCGAGTGTCCTTTTCTTGAAAATGTCTCTTTTCCTTGAACATCCTTGTGTTCTGTGCGCTTGGAACTAGTATGTTTGTGACACTCAATTCTCCTTTGTAACGTAACATTCTTTTATTCTTTTTCCAAAATCATTGAAAAAAGACAAAACAAAAATCAAATATACCCCGAAAAGAGGAAAGGAAAAGTATTTTATTTATTGGCAGCATCATGAGTCGCTCTTGGATAAAGGACATCTATCCATTTAATCATCAAACCCAGGGATTTAATATGACCTTAGGAAGATTTTCTCGCTACATAGAGCCGTGTCCTCCCCCATTTGGTTATTCTTCCAAACATATGGAGAGTTTTCATTGACTCCTGCCTCGTAAACTTATGTTAATGCCCTGCTGCATGAGTCTCATCATTGGTCGTGCTGTTGTCCAAGGGAAGTTTGTCACCAAGCCTAAGTCGGCCCCTCTGCAGTTTGTATCTTGCCCTCATACTTGGCCATCCTGAATGTCCAATCACGAATTTGTTCGAAATCAATGAAGCCTTCAGTTTGATAATCAAGATTCTCTAGTCCATGACCGATGAGTTGTCGAAGACCTCTGGGTAGTGAAGTTGTACACTCATATTACACTCCTACCTGAGTTTTGAAGATTTTGAAGTTGTTGCTCGAGCTCTGCGGACCTCATCTCTAGCAATCAGGCCTTATCAGCTTCTACGAAGATGGATACTCTACATGTATATATTTTTTGATTTCGAGATGTAGCTCCGCTGTGTATTATTCGTGGCTACACTTTATATAGTTAAATGACATGGATCTACAGTGTATTTGATTGGTAGCCATGATTCTGTTTTATACCGAGCATGGGTATGCCCACCTTAGTGAGACATTTGTTATTTTGCAGACGACACCTCCTGGTTCTTGGTTCCTAGGCTCACTTGTTCAGCACATCAGTAAAGATTGGTAATGTATTTCGGCCATCAGATGCTCTTCTGACCTCACACATTAGGGGGCATCTGTTATAACCCTTATTTGCACCATACATGCTTACCTGGCATCAGGCCATCTCATAGCCCTTCTTTGCCAAGACAATGTTGAACAACTCTTTAAAAAAACACTTTTATAAAGGTCCACATGCCCTACTCCATTATTGCATGTGTGTACACTTTAGCTGGTCTAAAACAATAGGTGTGTACCTACAAAAGCACAAAAAAAGAAAAGTTGTTGTCAGAACACACAACTTTGAGTGAGTTAACTAAACCTTCCGGCCATGCATGGCCGAGTGTTCGACCAAATACCTAGCTCCTTCTAACTTATAAAAGAAGGAGTAGGGGTACCATTTGGAGAAAGGAGAATATAGCAAAGAAACTCTACTCAATTTTATATTCCTATTGTCCCAACCCTTTAGCCATTCGTGTGTAAGGAGCAATACAGAGCAAAGAAGTTGGAGGACATTTGAAAAGGAGCCCAGGATCAGGTTCGCGGAGCAGTGGCCGGTCTCGACATTGCAAGTTGATTCATTCAAAGTAATAAATAAATGCTTTTCCCGTCCCACTTTATGAGTTCTCAATAGTGTGATAAATACATATTTGAATCTCTAACCTATTAGTCTGTAGGTAAAATGCAAGTGTAGTTTGTTACTTGTTTTGTATGCAGGTCAACCTTGGGAGGAGAACTGCTAACAAGTGATCAAGCGTGAAGAGGGATCGACATCGAACGTCCATAACAAGGTATGTTGATCTAACTGTGTATTTGCTGAAAATAAATAGGGATTAAGTAAGGGGATGAAGGTAGAAAGTAGATTTCTTTTGGTCATATCTGCATGCAAAATATAACCCTAATTGCTAGTCCGTAGGGGGATTTCCCTAATTTGCACCATACATGCTTACCTGGCATCATACCATCTCATAGCCCTTCTTTTCCAAGCCACTATTGAACAACTCTTTAAAAAACCTCTCTTATAAAGGCCCATCCGCCCTACTCCATTATTGCACACGTTTACACGCTAGCTGACCTAAAACAATCTACATGTATCTACAAAAGCACACAAAAAGGAAAGTTGCCGACGGAACACACAACTTTGAGTGAGTTAACTAAACCTTCCGACCATGCATGGCCGAGGGTTCGACCAAATACCTAGCTCCTTCTAGCCTATAAAAGAAAGGGTAGGGGTACCATTTGGAGGAAGGAGAATATAGCAAAGAAACTCTACTCAATTTTATATTCCTATTGTCCCAACCCTTTAGCCATCTGTGTGCAAGGACCAATACAGAGAAAAGAAGTTTGAGGACATTTGAAGAGGAGCCCAGGATCAGGTTCACGGAGCAGTGGCCTGTCTCGACATTGTAAGTTGATTCATTCAAAGTAATAAAGAAATGATTTTCCCGTCCCACTTTATGAGTTCTCAATAGTGTGATAAATACATATTTGAATCTCTAACCTATTAGTCTATAGGTAAAATGCATGTGTATTTTGTTACTTGTTTCATATGCAGGTAAGCCTTGGGAGGAAAACTGTTAACAAGTGATCAAGCATGAAGAGGGATCGACATCGAACGTCCAGAACAAGGTATGTTGATCTAACCGTGTATTTGCTGAAAAAAATAGGGATTAAGTAAGGGGATGAAGGTAGAAAGTATATTTCTTTTGGTCATATCTACATGCAAAATATAATCCTAATTGCTAGTCTGTAGGGGGATTTCCCACCACAACAAAATTGACGATCATACTGGGAAGTCTCTAGGGTTCTTTTGGAGTATTTATTTTTGGGTAGTTTTAAAAATTGGCTTTCTTTCCTATTTTTAAAGTTTCTACACAGTCTGAGTTAACAGAGATTCTGGTCTTCCATACTAGTCATCTCTGTTCTTTGCTTGACTGTATATTTCATATTTTTTCCGAGACCCACAAAGGTACACGCGGCCTGTAGAAGGTCTGCATGCGTGTACCCGTGCCCTACTCTCCTACAACCCGCATGTACACGCTAGCTGAGGAAGTAAAAATAGTGTGTAGTCTTCTAGAAAATTCTTTGAGGCAATCATCCTCTTCCCTATCAGAATTAGTCATTCTCAGGGGTTTTCTAGAATTCTGTCTAGTTTTGGTTAAGTGCAGTCTATAGCTTAGCTTTTACTTTAGATTGGTTTGTTTTATGTTTTGTTTTCCTTGAATTTTTTTCTTTTCATTTTTTTAAAGAAACTGTCTGAGCCTTCAAGAGATCCTGATTCTCAGTATCAGTGGTCTCTGCCAGGTTTTTATTGCCTATTTTTTATTTTTTTCAGAGTTTTAGAGGTCCACACGACCTGTATAAGGCTAGACCGCGTGTACACGCCCTCTGACAGTGAAAAGCTCGCGTGTACACACTTGCTGTTGAAGCTGTTAGCAGTGTGCTTGAGGTGGATAGTTTTGTTTCAAGGAAAAGCAGACATATTTTCCCTTGACAAGAGTTATACCTCTTAGGATCTTGAACCTCTGTCATAACAATCAGTAGCTTAGATTTGATCTTAGCCATAGTTTTCTTTTTCATTTAAAAAAGTTTTTTGATGAAATTTTTTCTTTTGTAAAGTTTTTAGACAAGTGTGAGAATCCATTTTTAAGTTGCTAGTGCGTATTTTTTTAAGAGATTCTTTGCGATCCGTGCTTAGGCCAGAATTTTTTCTTGGTTTTGACTTATTGTTATTTTTCCTTTTTTTTCTTTGGAAGCATTTCAAGAAAAAAAAAAAATCTCTTCTTTCTTTGTTTGGTTGCAAAGTGTTGTGTTGCATTAGTAACCAAGGAAAAGTCTTTGCTTTCATAAGTTCTTGGCAGTTTACTTAGATCATAAGTAGCTCGTAGTCAAGTGAAATCTTGCTTGGAGTTTGCTGTTCCAAAATCTTAGAAAAATTGTTTAAATTTGAAAAGTTGCTTAAAAGTAAAGGTTTTTTGTTTCCAGTTTTCTGTCCTTTTTTACTTTCGTCTTTTAAACATCACTAGTTTCACTTTCATAACCTTTGACATAAGAGAAGCCATAAAAATAACGCTAAATCTAAAATTCAATAGACTTTTATGTTTATAGGGTCAATCAACTAGTTCAGGATTAGGGCCTTGAATTAGGTTGGAGAGGAAACTCTTCAAGGCCATTTGAATCAAACATTGGAGTCTGAGTTAGGGAGTGTCAAAGTCCAGTATCATGAAAGTTATCTAGGACCCCCCTCTAACACATGGGATAAACACAAGGTCATGTGCGGAAAGGTAGTGGAGATAACCCCTCCAAAGCTGGACCAATCGTAGTGGAGAACACATATAGAGGGCTTGTTTTGGGATTCCGTCGATTGCATTTGCCATGGAGCTTTGTGGGTCTCAAATATGTTCGAGGTCCTAAGTTGTCTTCTGGACCACTTGCTCTTGATACCCTTGACAAGTTTCAGGCTTGATACCCTGCTCATTGTGGTCTACCCGACTTTCGACTGTACTCACCCGGTGACTGTTCGCACACTGGCAACCTAATTGCCCATATTGGTAGGGATATACACAGGTGACTGCAGGGGTATACCGTGGTACCTAGGATAAACATCGAGCCACACTTTGCAGAGTATACCCAGAGGGTGCTTCCTTGTTCTAGTTACACTTGAACCGGTAAGTTGCTCTAGTGTTGGTTGTTGTAACTGTTCTTCCATTTAATTTAGTGTTTGCCTGTCTTATCTTAGGGACTTTTTTAGTGTGTGTTGTTTTGAAACGAATATAACACCCTAGGGTGTCTTATGATCTTCTCACATAGTAGAGGATCACGAGCTCTGCCAGTCATGAAGGCTTGTAGGCCTGTCGCCGGTCACACTAGAGCCACCCTTGCCACCACTAAGGAGAAAGCTAGACCAACAAGGGTCTTTCAAAGTGACTAGGTCACACGAAATTGTGCCTGACCAACATCCAGAGGAATCAACCATCTTAGAATTTGGAGCGAAAGCCTTCGGCCCAGTTGAAACCCCAACCACTGATCTCTCAGCACCCCCCATCGTATCGATTTATCCTTATGAGTGCTAGGCAGTGTCGCACACAACAATGGAAACAAATGTCGTTACTACTTCAGGGAGCTCATCACTTCCCACTACGATTGTCACCACAGGAGTGTTTTCGCTTCCTAACCCACCGTCACCAGGTTGAGCCACCATGGTCTCGACCGCCTCTATGTCACATAGTGGCCCGATCCTATCTCTGATGGTTACCACACCCCTTTTCACACCAAGTGCGACAAGCCTTCCATTCTCATACGGGATGCTTAGTTCAGGTACAAGCCCTGTACTTTCATTCTCCACTTCACAGACTTCAGGTCTGGGGGCAGGGAGCTCTAACGCTCCTCTCCAAGGTCACATGGGGGGAACTTCCGCTCCTTTTAAATATTTCCTTTATGGAGGAGGTCATATCCATCCTTCATCCCCTTTGCTCGGTGGCGCGCACCAGCCATCCGTCGGGCCGCCTGCACACCATAGTTTATTTGGAGGAGGGAGTCAAGGATATCCTTCTCACAATATGATGGTCGGTTCGACACCGTTTTCTTTGTTTGGTGTGTTTGGTAACAATGCCTTCTCGTCAACTAATTTCCCGACTGGGGGAAACCCTGGTTTCGGACAATCTATTTGTATGCAGGGTACTAATCCTGCACAGGGGGCACACCCAGAAACTTCTTCCACATCAGGGCCTTGGAATTCTTGGCAGGGATCCATTCCCTCGTCAAGAATTCTAGTCTGGGATAATTCTTCTCACAATCAATGGAACCCTAGACAAAACACCATGCCTATACCTCCAGGACCAACATGGGGCAACCCTTCCTAAAGTCCTCCGAATGTCATGCATGCCCACCCATCTATGTCCTATTTTGGGAATCAACCGATGATGTCTCCTCATATGCAAAATCCGTACGCTGGCCACAACCATGGTTTTTACCAGAACCTAAGCCAACAGCTGAACTTTTCCTGGAAACCTCATGCCAGTCAAACTCCAGGTCCCTTTTTCCCAGGTTATCACCAACAACCCAAACTACCTTTCCTGGCCACCTTGCATTTGCCAGACTTGACACGGTTGTTGAATGACCCTATCTGTCACCCTGGGAACCTGCAAGAAGATTATGAGATTTGTAAAGTCATTTTGAATTTATTTATTCATAATTTTCAGATTACATGCAATGGTCAAACATTTATGGAAGTAGTTTTGACTTATATGAATAAATAAAGATAGAATTGTATGGATTGTAAATTTCATATAATCTTTGGAAATAAAATGAATGATTTTCATTATTCTTAAGCATAAAATGTTTTTAAAATGAAGTGTTGACTTGGATGTTGCGTGCAATGCACGTGCTATTTGTCTTTGTGCAGAAAAAGAAAGTCATGGAGAGAAAACGCAAGTCATGGAGCGTTGTGACTGCCTGTGACGGGAAGAATTAGTCATCTGTTGTAAGTAAAATTGCAATTGCAATAAAAACGATTTTTATCCGAGGTCAGATCTAAGAAATTTCGATATTTTCTGTAAGTAAAATCA
>ML784223.1:852234-880793 GCA_009831015.1 Picea engelmannii | reverse complement strand
ATATATATATATATATATATATATATATATATATATATATATATATATATATATGAGGGGTAGAGTGGGTTGTGATATTGGATAAAACCAATAGGTTTTGTCCAATATATTTATGAGAATTACGGTTCAACTCCACCTCTCAAATTAAATGTTCTTCAATGTTTCTAGAGAAGAAAATGTAAATAAGTTATGGGATAAGTTAGGGAATTTGTATTAGTCAAAGTCCCTAGTATACAGGTTGTTTCTTCAGAAGAAGTTGTATCATCTTAGGATGGATGATGGTGACTATGTGACATAGCATATAAATTCTTTTAATACTCTGGTAAATCAACTTGACTCTCTTGGTATTAAGATGGAGGAAGAAGATGATTGTATTACCATGTTATGTTCTTTTCCAAACTCCGGGGATAATCCAATTGTAGCAATTGGTAGTGCTACTCAATCCACATTAAAGTCTGAGGATGTAGTTGCATTCGTGTTGTTAGAGAAAATGAGGAGAAAATTCATGGAGGGTGTGCTAAGGATGCCTTATTTGTGAGAGGTCACCCTATAAGAAAAAATAAAAATAATTCTTCAAGGGGTAAGTCTAGATCTAGAGGTATATTTAAATCTCTAGGACAATCTATAAGGAAATGTTTGAAATGCAATAAAGTTGGGCATTAAAAAGATTGTAGATAAAAAAAAATGTTGATAAAAACAAGGGATATGATGATTCTCCTTCCATAGAAGGAAATTCCTCCTCAGAAAAAGGAGGGAATGTGTACTTGGCATCTACAATTACACATTGGAATCACAATGCATGGTTAATCGATTCAGGTGTGTTTTTTCACATGACTCTTCATGGGGAGTGGTTTTGAGAATATTAAAAGTATAGTGGAGGTAATGTCTTCCTAGGGGATGACTTGACAACCAAAATCACATGATGTGGAAGGGTTTGATTGTTGCTTAAAGATGGAAGGGTGAAAACTCTTCATGTTGTTTTGCATATTCCATGATTGGCCAAAAAATTGATATTTGTGAGTAAGATGAGCGATACAGGTTTGTAGAAAATATTTGGAAAGGATACATGCAAGATGGTTCAAGGAGCAATGGTGTTATTAAGGGGAGTTCAGATTAGAACTCTAAAGAAGTTGTTGGGATGCATTGTTGATGGTTGTAACAGTACCATTGTTCCTGAGAATGAAACTGATAGAATTCATACTCTTCCTATAGAGAGACAATGCTTTGGCACAAGAGAATGGGACATGTTGGATAGAACCCAACCCTCCTACTTTGCCAAGTAAAGGTATGGTTGAAGGTATCCCTAACTGTTCTTTAGATGTCAATTTCTATGAACATTGTGTATATGGTAAATATAATACATTTAGATTCCCATCTCTTGCTACAAGGGAAAAAGGGATCCTGGAGCTAATACACATTGATGTGCTTAGAGTTGTACGTGTTCCATCTATAGGAGGATCTCTATACTATGTCTCATTTATAGATGATTTCTCTAGGAAGACATGATTATATTTATTGAAGAATAAATATGAGGTTTTCAAAAAAATCAAAGAATTCAAAGATCTTATAGAAAACTATACAGAGAAGAAAATAAAACTATTGAGGACTAATAATGGAGGAGATTTTTGTGGGAAATATTTTGAGCGCTTATGTAAATAGTGTGAAATAGCACAAAAAAATACAAATCTGTACACACCTTAAAAAAATGGAGTTGCAAAAAGAATGAACATGACACTAATGGAAAGGCAAGAAATATGCTCAGTAGCATAGACATATAATTGAAATTATGGGCAGAGCTAGTAGATACTACATGTTATCTGACAAACTAATCACCTACAACAACATTGGTTGATAAGACTCCTCATGAGGCATGGACTAGTAAGAAATCCTCTCTTGTGCATCTCAGAGTTTTTGGCTATGATACTTATGTTCATATTCTAAAGGAGAAAAGGAGCATGATGGACAATAAAACAGAGAAATGTATCTTCATTTTTATAAAGATGGAGTAAAATGCTACAATCTTTGGAATCCCGTAATAAAGAAGATTGTTTATAGTCGATGTGATCTTCAGGGAAGTTAAAAGTACTCCCAAGCATGAAAATGAACCAAGAGAAGGAGAATCAGAGAAAATATATTTTGAGATGGAGAATAAAGAATTTGACTCAATGAATGAAGATGAGTCAGATGGATTGATGAAGAGGAGGAACCATGGACCCCAATCTTAAGGATATTTTATCGAGTAATAAGTAAAACATAAATATATGATCCACCAAATTTGCATTCTACCTTTATTTTATCAGCTCATGAAGATGATCCTAGAACTATTAGAGAGGTAGTTGATTATGAGGAAGATAAACTATAGAAGGACATGGTTGAAGAAAGGGAGGCCTTGGATAAAAATAAGGCATGGGACTTGGTCAAGATGTATGATGGAAGAAAACCCATTGGTAGAAAATGGGTGTTCAAGAAGAATTTCAATGTAGAAGGTAGAGTGGAGAAGTACAAGGCTCACCCAGTAGCAAAAGGATATTCCTAGATGGAGGGAATTGATTTTGGTGAGATTTTATCTCTTGTTGAAAAAATGGCTTTCATTCGATTTTTATTGTTTCTTGTTGCAACATTTGATCTTGAAGTAGAACAAATGGATGTAAAGAGAGTTTTCCTACATTGGGACTCAGAATGAGAAATCTACATGAAAAAACCTGAAGGGTTCATAGCGAAGGGTAAAAAGGAGCTAGTTTGCAAGATGAACAAATCCCCATATGGCCTAAAGTAATCCCCAAAAATGTGTTATCAAAAGTTTAAAACTTACATATTAGGACTAGGATTTGTGAGAAGCAATGTTGATCACTGTGTGTATTCCAAGCAAGTTGTCAATTACTTTATCTATGTGGTATTGTATGTTGATGATATGTTTCTAATTGAATACAATACGGATATCGTCAAGGAGTTAAAGTATCATCTATCCTCTAAGTTTGAGATCAAGGATCTCAGTGTTGCAAACTTTATTTTGGGCATGGAGATTAAAAGAGCTCATACCAATAGAAAACTTTAGTTAAACCAATGGAAGTATGTTGATACAATTTTACAAAGATTCAATATGAAGGAATGTAAACTAGTCAAGGTTCATATTTTTGTAGGCATAAAGTTATCTACAAAATAGTGTCCTAGGACATAGGAAGAGGTAGAGCACATGTCCCATGTTCCCTATGCTAGTGTTGTTGGGATTTTAATGTATGTTATGGTCTATACTAAACCAAACATTACCCATGTAGTGGGAGTTTTGAGCAAATATATTTCAAAACTAGGAAAGTAGCATTAGATGACTATAAAGAGAGCCTTCGGGTATTTGCATGGCACTATAGATTATGCAATATGCTACCAAGGATGACCTGGATCAGATAAAGTGATATAGGTATAGGGATTTGTTGATGTAGATTGGCTTGAAGAACTTGATTTCTAAAACTCTACGAGTGGTTATGTGTTTAACTTATTTGGAGGGGCAATCAATTGAATGAGCAAGATCAGATAGTTGTAGTTGCACTTTCAACTACAAAAGTTTAATACATGGTATCCACCCATGCAATTAACGAAGTTGTATGTTTGTAGATATAGTGTAGGTACTGGGTCTGTATAACAAGTTGTAAGTTTAGATTGTGATAGTGAGAGTGCAATTTTTCTAGCAAAGAACCTTGCTTATCATTCTAAGATTAAGCATGTTAATGTGAAATACTACTTTGTGAGAGACATGGTTGAAGACAAAAGGTGTTGGTAGATAACTTTGACAGCTTGAAGAATGTTGCAGACTCATTAATGAAGTATGTCAATACGGAGAAGTTCTCTTGGTGTAAATAAGAAATAGGCATTATTGCCTTGAACCTGTGACCTTATAAATCCTAGGCCCCTTATTTTTAAAAGAAAACAATAAATGGGATAGTGTTGGAGATGTTTTATATTCTTTGCATGTGGACTACCCCAGGTGCAAATCCAATAATTCCATTAGTATTATATTCTTTGCATGTGATTTTTTTGTCCATTTTGGCTAGTATCTGTGCTTTTTTGGCCAATGGTTTTTCGACCTATTATAATTTACTCTTAGTTAAGAGATTAGGGTTGTAATCTAATTCAAGTTAATGGATTAGGGTTTTGGATACTATAAAATACATAGATATTGTTTTTTGAATGGTTAAGTTAATGCAATGAAGAAGATAGAGGTGTTGTTCTAAGTTAGGTTGGTTTCCCCAATTAAGAGTTTCCAGGGTAAATCTCTGTGTACTATGTGTGTACCATTATTGTTTTTGCTATTTTTCTTAAGAATCTATATACATTGCTTCAATTGCATATGTTTAAAACTTACACAAATCTACAGTTCTTTTGTGTCTAAGTGGCAAACAATGTAGACATGAATCTTTTTTTTCAATGTGAGCATATGCAACATATTCCATCCTTTCATAGTGACACTAGTGAAATTCACATTCTTGATATATGTGGTGTGTGACATTATTATGAAGGTTAATCCTAGACATTCATTATTTTCGAAATTGCCAATGAATGATCTAGTTAGTGTTAACCCTTCGGATTTATGGATAGTCATCCTAGGCCATTTTTAGTGTGATTTTTTACTTGATACATCATTCATGGGTGGGATTGTGATGAGGGAGCATTTTCCCTCCAAAATAAACCTTGTTGATTAGGCCTAAGGGGTATTTGGATTTACTAAGGGAGTGGGTTCCCTAATTGTAAATTATTGTAATTTGCTTTGTTTTATTGAATTCTAGAAGAATTGCATAGGATAAAAGTTGTTGGATGTAATCGAATCTACCTTGGTTCAACATATCTTGAGAGTTTGTGAGATTTAGAGAGATCTTAAAGTGAGGTGTAGATCTCTTGGGGATATTATGGATCTGAGAGATCCTAGAGATACGTTACAGATTTTGTGGAGTCTAAGTATGGTCTTAACTAATTGACAGCTCAAATTACACCTTTAAGTTTGTAAGCCTACGGGAAGAGACATAATATGGATATGACAAGACTGAGTTAGAGAGAGAGAGAGGATAGGAAGAGTGTGAAAGGCCAAGTGTGGTTGAAGGCCAAATCAAAGGCCAATTAAATGTAAACCATTTTGAGAAGGGCATGAAGGCCTTATGTAAACTTATGTACAAAGATTCATTAATAGATATCTTTATGTTTGTCGGCTCTCTGTGTCAATGTGAAGTTGAATATCCCTTTCATTGTGTAAGTGTCCCTGTGTTGAGTGATTGAAGTCCAAATCATACTCTTTCAGAGTTGTTGCAAATTGAGGTTTTTTTTGCTAGAAGACTCTTTCAAAATTGTTTTACAGGTTCAGATCTTCATTAAATATCTATGCAAAGGGACGAGCTTGAGAAGGAAGAATCAAGCCTCATCCGATTACCGGAATAAGTGTGTAGCGAAATCCAGTGAACAACAAGAGTCATTAGTTATAACAGAGCTCAAATTCCCTTGTAAACTATCGAGGAACATTGAACGTCGGATCAAATTTAAGATCAAGTCGTGACCATAGATTTGTCTCTATATTTGTGCCATCAGATCGAATCAACAAAGTAAAGGATCACCATTGATCACTGGAAGGATCAACCACTAAGAACTACAATTTTGGGGATTGTTTTAAGTCTTGAAACCCATAAGAGATCTTGACCCTTAATCCTCGTAGATCGACGGAGAAGGTTCACTTAAGTCCATCAAAGTATAGATTTTCTTAGCACATTAGCTAGAGGATACTTCGATGAGGATAAGTCCGATCAACGGTGTAAATTAATCGGAGGATAAAGATCAATGATGGATGTGATTAGTTCGATGTCCATTGGTGTTGTAAATGGTCGGAAGGGTTTAGTGAAAGGAAGGTTTCGATCAATGGTGAGGATATACTTAGAACAAGATAGATCTATGGTATTGGAAAGGATACGTGTCAATTGACCGTTGAAAACAAGATCACAATAGAACAAGGCGAGTGGGTCATGATCGTTGATCATGAGAGATCAACAACAAAGGTTGATCTATTGGATCGGGGAAACAAGAGTCTAATAGACCTAAAGCAAGGCCTATCCCAAATAAATGGTACAAATACATTCAAAGTACCCAGATCAACAGTTCCAGAAGAAAGGACACATAACAGTCTTCCATTATAGCGAAGGCTCGTCGGAGTTTGGAATTTCGGAGTGAACCACAAGAAGAGAAGTTTGATAGATAATTTTGATATAAAAGAGAGACAGAGGAGTCTGATGGTCTATTGAGATAAGTGTCAATGACCTAAGCACTTGGTCATAACACTCGGTCATGTGGTGAGACAAAATATTGGGCGTTAAAGATAAATAAGTTAGCAAATAAATCTTTGGCGCAAGGTTATATTGTTGGGTCCCGTGGAGGATACAAATCTTAGTGCTAAATGAGAAAAGCATTTGGATCTTGAAAGGGAGTTTAGCATTGATCCAAGGAGAGCTTAGGATAAGCGCTTCTCTCAAATACAAAAGAGGATTTTTGGGCCCGAATTAAGAGTTATAGAGCAGCTCGATTTCTAAAGTTGCAACAAAGTTAATCCATACTCTGTATATATGGGATTTTAGGCCGGGAGATCATCTTTTTTGGTATCAGAGCAAGTGAATTGAAGATAGAAGACTTTAAATGAACAGAGTTCATTTTTGGTATTAGTGCGAAGTAACGCTCTTTAGAGTTTAAGAGATGTTGGACAGAGTGGAAAGGATTATTGTAGTACAGATCTGAATGATTATCACAGTAGAGGAAGATATTGTGATAATGATTTACAGCTAGAAGGTTGTAACATAAAATGGAATTGGATATACATTGTCTTAATGAAATTGAAAAAGGGAAATCGTAGAAGGAAGCTTGTGAAGGTTAATGACAATGTACAAAGGATACATGGGCAAAGTTCAACAGAGGAACTTTGAAGTTGTAAATTTGAGGCCATTCCAACCAAGAAGCAGAGTTGGGGAGAGATGTTTGAGGACAAGATATTGAAACATATCTTGTAGGTGTTAATCTAATGTTTTATGATTAATCTCTGGGTTTAATTAACATTGTTAATTTTAGTTAACAGATAGCAGTAGAAGAGGATTTTGAAGAAGGAAAGAATCTTGTGGTAGAAGGACCCTCACAACAAGCTGAAGTTGTGGTAATTGCTTGAAGAGAAGAGGACCAATGCAATTCTCAAGAGGAAGTGAGTGGAGTGTAGAAGCCTACAGCTTTCGAAGCTAAGGAGTAGGAGTTCTTAGAAGGTTTTAGGATATAGGACCACAAGGATACCTAGAGGTCAAGCTCGAGAGGAAGATTGATGAGGTATTGAGTGGCAAGGTGTAGAGACTTGCTACAGAGGAGGCTTGATGCAACTCATAGTGAAAAAGGGGAAGTTCACAAAGGGAGGAGATGGAGATGACTACTAATAGTCATGACAAGGGTTTAGAGATATGCCACAGCCAAAGGAAAGAGGATGCCAAAGAATTTGGAAGAAAGATGAGTCAAGAAGAGTTTGACAGGGAATCTACCGAAGTGAAGGAAAGACTTAGTATAATTTTGGAGTTGCTACAGGAAAGCAATGAAGACCAGAGATGGTGTTGGAATGTGAAGAAGAAGGTCAAGTGGCGTATTATGCATTTTTGTATGAATAAATTGATGCAAATAATGAATGTTTACCTCGGGACGGAGGAAAAGTTGAAGAAGAAGTGAAAGCACAAATTGAGTGCTTGGATAGAGGAAATTCGCATTTGCGAACCATAGCAAGGATTATTCCTTGGAGAGGAAGATGATGGAGATCATGAAAAGAGACTTGTTAAGAGTCTCATGGAGTGTTGGGAAATTCCAGATCAACGTGTGAAGATGATGACAGAGGCATCAAGTGAGGGTAGAGAGCCTTATATATTTAAAACTAATTATTTGTGTATATTTACAGGTTGTGCAAGGAATGAAGCAGGACAGTGACATGAAACTATCATAAATATTGATGAATATGGTGATATGATTTCTAAAGGCATAAAACATAATCAAAATTCTATTGTGAAGAAGGATGGGACAATGTTATCTCATAAAGGTAGTCAGGGTGAAGACTATACACAAATTGTAAATGAACTAGTGGAAATATGTAACATCCCGCTCTGGCACACTGTGCGAACTTATTCTTTGAGGACACTTGCTCGCAAGTGATCCAGATTATTATGCTATTAAAACTTTTGATTTTGATTATGAGGCATTATGGGTTGATGACATGTTGTTTTACCGCTTTGACATAGACAGGTTCTATTGACTCGGTTTTACTGAGTGTGCAGGATTACAGACCTAGAGGATGTCGAGGGCTCGATGGAACCCCTTGGACTCCGGATCCAGTCAGGGAGTGTACCATTGGGGTTTGATTGTTTCACTATGATATTAGTGCATCTGATTAGATGATATGATATGGATATATTCTGACATGACTTGTTGATGATGCAGGCTGATGATAGCTTGCCGACCAGACTCACATATGGAGTAAAGGGGTCACACATGACTACCAGAGATGTTGAGGGAGAGGTGTGGACAACAGCCCTGCCACGGCCTACTAGAACTCCCGTTGTAACACCATATTTCCCCCAGTCTGTAAAAATAACTATATTGGCCAAGTATTGTGGCAAACTCAGAAATGTGAATGTGTGATGTGAATGGACCTTGTGAAAAAGGTCGATGAATGTGAATAATATTATGAATATATATATTGTAGGACTACTGAGAGGGGATGTGCTGAAAAAGAGACCACGATGGCTGAAGAAAGGTGGTGGAAGGCACCTGGAATGATGGCGTTAACTTCCACCTAAACCAATACCATATTTGGACTTCACTAGCCCGGAGAACCAAGAGCGGCTCGCTAGCCCCAAATTAAATGACTCGCCGGGTTGGTAGGTAAATGGATCCTCATGAGTAATGAGGGATGGGGGTGAACCGCCCATCCGTAGAGTCCTCAGACCTGACCACCGCGAGGAAGATCGTGCCACACGCAACCTCGCTGAAAAGAGAAAAGGGAGGAAGAGTGTGCGATGAGGGGGCAGACGCGAGGGAAGGAAAGAAAAGAGGAAAAGAACTCTGGAAAATACAGAGTAACTGATAGAAGAGAATAAGGAGAGTAACCTTCATTCTCAGTCACTGGCGAACAGAGACTCGGTCTCGCAGCATCGTGGTCTCAGCTCAGAGGTGGCTAGTGGTAAATCTGTTGGGAGTCGTTGAGCCTATGGTTGGGTGGAAACGAGAAACCCTCTCAGCAGTTGCAATCACATCTGGTGTTATTTCTAATAAGTGTTTTACATCTTGCATCTTGAAATGTATATTCTGACATTTATGATCATAGTCTGTGCAATTATAAATGGTTTTAGTATAAGACTATATGTGTGGTGTTTTGACCATAAATGGTGGTTGCATGCTTATAATGGAAAGACTATGTATGTCTTATGTTTTATAAATCGCTATATATATGTATACCGATCTAATTCAGACTTCAAGTTTGTTCTCGGGAATTCTATACCCTTATCCGTCTCAGGTAATACCCTGGATAGATCTCCCCATAGAGACACCCTTCTTGGAAAGCTTACCAAGAACCTGAAAAAGGATTTGAAGGTGCAAGTCTTAGTAATCTTGCACGAGGAAGAATGATCATCTTAAAATCCCGATACTTCAGCATTTCGACACCCGGGGTATCCAAGTGCGAGCCCTCTCGTACTCTCAAGACCTGAAACCCCAATTTGTGAAATCCCAAAATGGCAGTGTGTGGATAAGTATCAATTGACGGATGAGATCCTATCGGAAGATCTGAGGTCAGTCACGACTGTTAGATTGGAGGAAGAAACGAGGGCGTTAAATGGCTTAACCCTTTTCTTTTATCTTTGTAAGTAGTGAAGAAATCGGGACCGTAGATTCCCAAGGTCCATGAGAGTACTAGAACCGTTCATTCATAAGGACATGTGGCGGTCGGTAAACGTTTCGGCGTTTCGGCACTCGGGGAATCAAAGGGCAAGAACCCTGGTCATCGCAAGTCGCGAAATCCCGACAACCGAAACCTCGAATTAGTTTAAAGTGTGGATAAGTATTGATTCACGGATGAGATCCTGTCGGAAGGTCTAAGGTCAGTCGTGACCATTAGATTGGAGGAAGAAACGAAGGCGTTAAATGCCTCAACCCTTTTATTTTATCTTCGTGAGTAGCGAAGAAATCGGGACCGTAGATCCCCAAGGTCCGTGGGAGTATCTGGACCGTCCTTTTATAAGGGCACATGGCGGTCGGTAAGCGTTTCGGAGTTTCGGCACTCGGGAAATCAAAGGGCAAGAACCCTGGTCATTGCGAGTCGCGAAATCAAGATAACCGAAACCCCGAAATAGTTTTAAGTGTGAATAAGTTTGAGAAAGCGGGGATTTGATCATGTCGTTGATCATCCTGAAAATATCATAACGGTTGATCGTGGATAAAGGTCGCAGCCATCCATCGGAGGGACACATGGCTTTCGGTTGGCATTTCAGCATTTCGACACCCGAGAAACCAAAGGGCAAGAACCCTTGTCTTCGCAAGTCGCGAAATCCCGATACCCGAAACCCCGATGCGCTCTATGGCAGAAAGGAGGAGTTCTGAAAGGATATAGATCATCCATCGGAGGAGACGCCTGGTGAGCGGTCAGAGTTCGGGGAAAGCTCTAAAATCCCGTGGACCATTGGATCCAAATCCTCGAGGATCGTTGATCTCCTACACGAATCCCCATATCGGGATTCGGGGATTGGAGTGACAAGAGTTTTGGAGTCGCTGCATCGTGAACTCCCGGTTCACGAAACTCCGAAAAGATATGAACCGTTGGATCCAAGACATTGAGAGTCGTTGGATCTCATACAAGAACTTGAGTATCAAGTTTCAGGGTTTGAAGAGTCGAAAGACTTGACTCTCTTGCAATTCAAACTCCCGATTTCCGAAATCTCGATACGGTAAGGACCGTCAGATTGGGGGAGGCTTAGAGTCGTTGATCTCCCTTTGGAGGGGAACTTCGGAGATTACAGAGTTTCGGGGATTCGAAAGGGAGAGGAAGAGACATCACATCGTGAAAAGCCAGTAAGTGCTTTGTCGATTTAAAGTGTCGTCACGAAATAGGGTCACGTGGATAAGACCCAAGCGGGGAGCTTGTCACTCGCCAGCCCTTTCAGGGTTCGGCATTTCGGCATTTCGGGGTTTGCAGAGACGAAAGACTCAACTCGCTTATATCACTGAGTCGTGAAATGTGAAAAGGCACCTAGTTGTTTGGCCTATGGTCATAACCAACGATCACATGGAGGTGGAAAAAGGGAAGAGCTAGCCTGCGCTAAGCCCCCATAGGACTTCAGGGATTCTGTCCCTCGAGAAAAGGCAAAAAAATTATTATGTCGTAGTGGGTGTGTTACACCCATCGTGGCTCGAACTGTAGGTTAACGATTACCTAGTTCGAGAGGACCCACGATGCCATGAGGGAAGACTGCGATAGTCGCTCACGATGATTCTTAGGGGCGTGCAATAAGGTGGGGGCCTTATTCCTTAGAGGCCTTTAGTCTCCCACAAGTTCACTTGGCGAAGTATTGACTCCAGGGGTTATTAATGTCTACCAAGTCAGTTAAGAGGCGAGTGGCACCCTTGGAGCACGTGGTGTGTCCTGAAGGGCACGTCGCGCAAGAAAAATGGAGAGTGGGGAGTGGCACCCTTGGAGCACATAGTGCGTCTTGAAGGGCACATCGCACAAGGGAACAGATGAGGCAAGTGGCACCCTTCGAGCACCTAGTGCGTCCTGAAGGGCACGTCGCGTTGTTGATGATAGAGGAATGAACCTAGATGGCCTTAGGACGAATAACGTGTTAAGTATTCTTAAAACAAATTCCCTAATTAAATGTCGCCCAAAACAAAAATTTAAGGTTAAAGTCTAAATTATGCTAGTGGTAAAATTTTATCTCTTTATAAATAATAATAATAATAATAATAATAATAAACCACATGAATAATAATTATGATAAAAAAATATATATGTTGGATTAAAATTTAAAAAGGGATTAATCGTTTTTTTTTTTTTTTTTTGATAATTTAAAATACTAATTAAATGAGAAAAGGGGAAAAGGGTTAATTTCCACACCTGCCTTTTTGAGTTCTAATTAAAAAGGGGAAAGGGGGAAAATCTAAAAATTTAGGAAACTAGGAAAAGAGGTAAACATAAAAAGGGAAAAAGGGGAACCTAAGGGAAAAAGCGGAAAGTCGAACTTAGAAATAGTATCTACCATTTAAGAGCTTTTTGATTTAAACTGAACTAGCAATTTAATAATAGGGAAAGCCATTAACACCTGTAAGAGCATTTGGGAACACCTAGGAGTGATTCTAGGAGTAACTCTAGGTGGGTGAGGGAAATAAAGATAATTAATTAATTAAAGAAAATAGTTTATGGAGGAATGTAGGGGATGGGGGACACTTGTACGGAGAGGAATTTCTAGGAATTTATTTTTAAAACTTTAATCAAATGAGATTTTAGGAAAGAAAGGAAGTTCAAAACTCTATAAAATAAAGGAAGGAGAAGGATGAAGGATCATCTTTTGTTTGCGTAACGTTACGCTGCAGAAATATCTACTTGATTGATTTACTTGTGGGAGTTGGGATACCCAGCTCGGAGAGGAGTGGTAGCTCGGCCTTGCGAGGCGAGCTGGGAGCTAGTCAAAATCTTTGAATAGTGTGTGGCCCCTTTGCAGCTCGGGGGGCTAAGTGGGAAGAAGAGTACCCCTAGCGTTGGCTGGGAGGTACCGGTGAAGTCTCGACGGTCAGCGAGCGGGAGTTGCATGGAGCGCATGGGATGTCAACAGAGCGGGCGTTCAGGCAACGGTACACTCTCTTCATTTTCGTATAGTAGATTGTATTAGGAGTTATGCTTGGATATGATTATTTATGGGTGAAGTAACTGATGTTTTTTATTTAAATTGATGACGGAAACTTTTCTTAGCCTAGCCCAATGGTTGTTGTCTCCCATGGCCTTCATTTTCCCGTTTGTCTTGACCACCTGACTGTGATTGATTGTGTCCTTTGTGGTTGCTTACCTTTCATCCCTAGCTCGCCAGTCCTCGCCTGAGCAGTCAGTCAGGAGCCTGATCTACGGTTGTCGCCTTGGCGTTAAAAGACCTATGGATCTCAATGCCCTGCTTTTCTGTGCAAGGATGATGAGCGAAGGGCACACCTGTTAGTCGACTACCCTTGCTCTTGCTTAATTGATGGGCATTGCATCTTCCTGTATTGAGTGCTTCCGCCACTGTTATAACCCCTATCCCCAAATTTTTAACTCTGCATTTTCCTGCGTGGACGGATAAAATATTAATCCTGAGTTTTATGTGTTGATGGAGAATTATAACTCTGCGTCTTGCTTATGATTAGAATGCACTGCGTTTTCTTTTCTCCCCTACTATTTTTCTTCTGCGAGGCAGGGTATTTGTTCCGTTTTATTCTATGCCTTCACTCCCTTCCCGCTAAGTGATGCATCCGATCTCTGGATTAGATAACGTTCTACTACAGCTCTTGCGTTTTGTTTTTCTGTTATCTTTTATCTCTGGTTATTGCAAGAAATTTGTATTCGCCCGTCATAACCATTGTTGTTATTGAATTCTCAGCTAATTCCCTGGGCTCATCGTTGGATTGATGCCACCTCTTGAATTGGTTTAATTATGACTTTCACCTCTGCGAACTGTATACCTTCCCCTCTGCAAACTGTATAAAATCATATAAATTTGTATCTGTGAACTGTATAAAATTGTATCTATGTAATTGTTGTTTACACCTTCACCTCTGTGAACTGTATAAATTTGTTGTCTATACCTTTACCTCTGCAAAATCGTATGTATGTAACGGCTGCATAGTCATTCCTCTACAATTCGTGTGTATGTAACGGTTGTATAGTCATCCCTCTGCAATTCGTGTGTATGTAACGGCTGTATAGTTATTCCTCTGCAATTCGTGTTTATGTAACGACTGTATAGTCATTCCTCTGCAAAATCGTGTTTATGTAACAGTTGTGTATTCATTCCTCTGCAGAATCATGTCTATGTAATGGCGGCATTAATATTACCCCTGTGAATTGTTTTATGTAATGGTTGTATAATTATTCATCTGAAAAATGGTATCTATGTAATGGCTGTAATAATATATCCACGTTATTTTGTTTAAACGACTTGATAGCGATTAGTCACAGGTCGCCTTGACCTTAGGTGACAATCTGTGGCAGGCCAGAATTCCAAATTTGCCCTTAACCACAGTAAATTGAGACAGTGGGTTGGTTACCACGTGGGTAATGGAGTAAATTCGGCAGTGTCAATTTTAGTTGTCTGGTAAGTAATAAATAATGTGATCTAAGAATAGTTGGACTGTGATGACTTTACCACTGACTGCGGAGGCCATCTTGCCAATAAATATTCACATCATCAACTTTGGGTTCCTAAAACAGATGTTACACACCTTTCATTTATAAAAGTTTCTCTGGAAAGCTGTTAGGATAATGTGGCTTATAGTGATAGTTACACAATTCATTAGATATTATTTCGAAATTAGCTGCTTAGAGTAGGTTATTAATTTATAACCCTTAAAGTTGTGCAATTGTCCTTATGCCCTCCATTGACCAAATCTTCTCTGCGATGTCGTTTGGATCTACTGGCATGCACTAATAGTTGCCCAATTGTCATAAAGCACCTAAAGGTAAATTTTGTTAGTAATTAATATTGTTGTTATTTTTAAATTCTTAAAATCGAGATGTAGGCTTTAGTTAATTGTTCAAATCAAGATTTACGACTAGCATTTAAGTTTTCTTGTTTGTTGATTTAGATACTATTACATGGCATAATGGTATGGCTGCTAACAATATTCCCGCACCAATAAGTTGTGGAATTGAATTGTTTTATGTTAATAAAAAGAATGGTGGTTTTATATTTCTTATTATGAATAGATTGGTTTAAACAACACTTGCCTTTATCTTTTGATAATATAATTTCCATAGCTATAAAGTGATATAGGTTGAATTAATAAAAATTTATTGTTATTGGATAATATATAAAATATAATGTCTTTTTAAGCTAACATGATATTAGTAATTGGGATTTTGCAATTATTTAAATTTACTTTATTTTTAAAGTTTGGTTGGTAACTCGTTGACTAATGGAATTTAGACTGGTTAATTGATCTGTAATTAACGCCAATTTAAGTCATAGATTATGCCCTTTTAGCCTTGATTAATGGTTGGGTTGTTGACGAAGTCATTTTTAGCTTACGCTTCCCGTTGAGGGGGTTGTTGTTAATATTCATTAATGTTTGTACATGATGTTGAAACATTCCATGTGATTGGTTGTTCACTGTAAGGGTTCTAGTTACTTGTGTATTTAATTTCGGGTGCTTTGGGATGTTAGAATGATTGTCTTTAGCTTTGTAGTCTTGGTCTGCTTGTGTCGAGCGGGATGTAGACACCTCCTTGTTCCTCAGAACAGTCGCCAGCCCTGAGACCTTAAATGGTCAAAATCAATGGGAACCTGGGCTTGAGCGTTGCTTATGTGTCCTGGAGGTCCTAACCATTGCAGGGTAGGACGGGCAGGTGGTCATTCTCATTCTTCATCGGTTGAGCGTCGTACATTGCTTCCAGGTGCTTAATGTGCTTTTATGTTAGGTCGCTAGGTTTATTGTGTCGTGAGTTGCATGCGTTGTGTCCGTTGTCATGTTGCTATGTGAGTATAATGTCATTATTACCTTCCCACTTACACACACACAAAAAAAAAAAAAAAATTGCACCAGTTATGTGAGGCTTGTTGTCGTAACGAAATGAGAGGTCTTTACATGTGGTATCAGAGCGGGTTCAACCCGTGACTTGGGATCGCTACGGCTTTCGTTGATATGATTGATTATACTGTTGCTAATTGAGCTGAGTTGTATTCTTGCAGGTAATCATGGTTAGAGGACGCCGCAGCGGCAAACGACAGGGTGCAAGGGGAGGAGGCGCGACGCCTCCAGTAGCATCCACGCCTGAGGGGTCTAACCCCCAAGGAGACGAGCAGGTTCTCGGACAGTAGCAGATAGCAGTGGGTGATGTAGTTAGAATGATGAGATCTTTTTAGCGCATGTCTGAGGCACTGATCAGCCGTTTAGACAGAGATGAGGTCAGGGCGCCAACACCCGCTGAGGTTCCACCACGCGCTCCGGTCGGTATTTGTAGCATTCACCGTGAACCCGAGAAGGTCAAATTTCCCAAGTTCTTTGGTGTCCCAGACAGCGCAGCCGCCAAGGCATGGTTGGATAACATGGCGATGTGCTTCGCACTTCGCGATTATACCTCCAACATGAAGGTCTGCATGGCAGTCTTTCAACTGAAGGGGAGCGCTCTTCTATGGTGGAAGACGCTCCTACCGCAGCTGAACATGGTCATCGAAGACGTGTCATGGGAACTGTTCAAGGAACGGTTCTGAGAGAGGTACCTTTCAGAGGAATTCATTGAGCATCGGCTCAATGAGTTCAACTCCTTACAATAGGGCGGTCGTACAGTGCCTGAGTACGAGGCTCGTTTTATGGAGCTGCTCCAATATGCTCCGCACCTTAACACTAAGAAACTTAAGGTCAACAAGTTCGTGTTCGGCCTTAATGGCAGCCTACGTGCAAAGGTTAGGATTTTGATGCCTCAAACCTTGCATGATGTCATCCAGAAGGCCCTCATAGCAGAGGAGGATCTTATCAGCGGGGGTCAGACCATGACTCCGGCAAGACCAGCAGGGCAGGTTTTATCTGGAGCACAGCAGCATCAGACACTAGCCAGACATACACTGGGATATTGCAGCTTCCAGAGGGGATCCACTTTCACTACACCTCGACGATCGACGCCTCAGCAACAGACACCTTATCGAGGACCACAGCATCAGCAACAGCAGCAGTTTAGGCCTGTTCAGCAGAATAGACCAGGATTCCAGGCCGGTGAGCCATCATCTTCTACTTCGGGTACCAGGACTATTGGGCCGAAGAAGGGGTGTTGGATGTGTGGGGAGCCACACTACCAGCGCGACTACCCTATGGAGAGGACCAAAGCATCCGGATTAGTCGAACCCACTACCATGGGAGATATGGGCAAGGCCCATCGGATTCATGCAGCGGTGAATAACCGCCAGGCAGAGCATCAGTTGACTGCGCTCGAGACGACAAGTACCATCGAGGACCAGACCCTTAGTATATTGATAAATCCCAGTGCTACCAAGAGTTTCATTTCTGGTGCAGCACTAAAAAGGATTAAGGTAAAGGCAGTCGAACAAGACGAGTTTAGCTTCACAGAGATGACTTCGGGAGCCAAATAGAAGGTTGGAGGAAAGGTTACAGGTTATGTCCTTAACTTGGGAGAGTTTGTCACTAGGTCCAACCTGTACGTCACGATCCTAGGGTCGTATGATGTCGTGATTGGTATGGACTGGTTGGAATCGCATGAGGCAATACTCAACTGTAAGATGAAACGGTTGAGATTGGTCGATGACGAGGGACAGAGACGGGTGATTGTAGGACGGAACTAGGGAGTTTCCCTGATGTTCATCTCTTCCTTGCAACTTCGGAAGAGCATGCGCAAGGGGTACAAGCTTTATGCGATCCTTGCGTTAAACGAGAAGGAGGTAGCGGAAGGTCTAGAACACCTTCCGGTGGTGAGAGAGTTTGCGGACGTGTTTCCGGAGGAGTTACATGGGATGTCGCCGGAGAGGGAATTGGAGTTTACAATAGACCTAAAACCAGGGAATGAACCGATAGCAAGAACGCCTTATCGGATGTCGACCCTGGAGTTACAAGAGTTGAAAATGCAACTGAAGGAGTTGTTGGACCTGGGACTGATACATCCTAGTGTGTCACTGTGGGGTGCACCTGTTATTTTCATACAAAAGAAGGATGGGTCGTGGAGGCTTTGCATTGACTACCGTCAATTGAACAAGTCCACGATCAAGAATCAATATCCATTGCCAAGGATTGATGATCTGTTCGATCAAATGAAGGGCGCGACGACGTTCTCCAAGATCAATTTGTGATCAGGGTATCACCAGTTACGGATCAAGGAGGATGACGTCCCTAAGACAACCTTTAAGACGAGGTTTGGCCATTACGAGTTTACTATTTTACCGTTTGGACTGATAAACGCCCCAGAGGTATTTATGAGTTTGATGAATGGGGTGTTCCGCGAGTACTTGGACAAGTTCATCCAAGTATTCATTAACGATATTTTGATTTACTCTCGGATGACGGAGGAGCATGACAAGCACTTGCGCTTGGTACTACGGTGTCTACGAGAGCACAAATTATATCGGAAGTTGTCCAAATGCTCTTTCTATCAATCGAAGATTCACTACTTAGGGCATGTCATCTCCGTCGAAGGCATCGTCGTGGATCCAACAAAGGTCGAGGCTATTATGGAATGGCCTACGCCGATGAATGTCCCAGAAGTACGTAGCTTCATGGGTTTAGCAGGATATTATCGACGGTTCGTAGAGGGGTTTTCAAAGATAGCAAATCCGATCATGGAATTGCAGAAGAAAAACAAGAAGTTTGTTTGGACCGAGAAATGCGCAGAAGCATTTCGGAGGCTCAAGGAATTGTTGACAACAACACCGATACTAAAGGTCCCTGACATGGACGCGGACTTCTTGGTATGCACTAACGCATCCAAGGAAGGCCTAGGCAGAGTCTTGATGCAAGACGGACGAGTGATCGCTTACATTTCGAGGAAACTGAGAAGGCATGAGGAGAACTACGCGATGCACGATTTGGAGTTTTTAGCCATCATATATGCCTTGTAGGTTTGGAGACACTACCTTGTTGGATGGAAATTTGAACTAAAGACTGACCATTGTGGACTACAACATATATTTACGCAAAGCGACCTGAACGCGCGACAACGGCGTTGGTCGGAATTGCTTAGTGAGTACGACTTCAAGATTACTTACATAAAAGGCACAGTGAACCGAGTGGCAGAAGCATTGAGTCGGAGACCGAGCATCTTTTCGGTGCTGCCTCTTTAGACAAATATACATGAAAAGATTCTAACTTTACAGCGTGACAATGACTGGTAGAAAGAGATCGAGGGTTTTATCGTACAAAACACGATGATGGTACCACGATTTGAAGGATTTTCACTTGATAGCGATGGTTTATTGAGGTTTAAAAATCATATCTACGTACCGCCGAACGACGAGTTGAGGATGTTGATCCTGAATGAGGCTTATAGAGCAGTTTACATGGCTCACCCGGGAGTCACAAAAATGAGGGCAAACCTTAAACCCTTATTCTTCTGGAAGGGAATGAAGGCAGACATAGTCAACTATGTGGCCAGATGTCTAGAATGTCAGCAGATAAAGGCTGAACATAGACACCCAACAGGATTACTACAACCACATGCTATTCCGAAATCGAAATGGTAGGTAATTTCGATGGATTTTATTGTTGGATTGCCACTGACGACAAGGAGACATGACTCGATTTTCATAGTAGTAGACACTCTGACGAAGAGTGCTCACTTTATTCCCGTGTGTACGACGTATCAGGCACCTAACATAGCTATAGTTTTCATCAGTGAGATTGTGAAGCTACATGGCGTGCCTAAGAGGATTATATCCGATCGAGGATCAGTGTTTACTGGACGATTTTGGATGAGTTTCCAAGAGGCCTTGGGTACCCAACTTAACTTTAGTACTACGTATCACCTGGAGACTGACGGACAAACCGAACGAATGAACCAGACCTTGGAGGACATGTTGTGCATGTACGTGATGGACCAACAAAAGCGTTGGGAAGAATTCTTGCCACTAGTGGAGTTCGCTTACAACAACAGTTACCAAAGCACCATTAAGATGGCGCCTTTCGAGTTTCTTTACGGGCGATCGTGTCGGACGCCTTTGAGTTGGGATCGGCTTGAGGATAGGGTCCTAGTGGGACCAGAAGCGATCCAGGAAATGGAAGAGAAAATGCAAATAATAAGACAAAGGATTAAAGAAGCGCAGGATCAACAGAAGAGTTATGCCGATGCGCACCATGTCGACCGTAGTTACGAGGTCGGTGATCGAGTCTTCTTGCGGGTTAAACCGTATAAGAGTTCGATCAAGTTTGGAAAGGGAGCTAAACTCTCTCCTAGGTTCGTGGGACCTTTTGAGATTGTGGAAAGAAAGGGGCCCGTGGCCTATCGACTAGCTTTGCCTGATTCTTTGAGGCGTATGCACGATGTTTTTCATGTATCCGTTTTGAGACATTATATTAGTGATCCTGCACATGTTATTGACATGTGTTATTGACATGAGTTCCTTGCAAGTATTGGACGAGGGTGTGCTCATAGCTGAGCCAGTCCGCATCTTGGATCATCGCGTTTGATAGCTACGACGTTGAACGGTAGATCAGGTCAAGGCCCAGTGGGACAATTATAGTCCGCACTCGGCGACCCGGGAGGACGCATATGATATGCTCCAGCAATTTCCATTTTTGTTCGATAGATAGACATATGATACTGTGATACACTTTATTTCGGCATTTATACTGTGAAACTTCGGGACGAAGTTCAGACCAAGAGGGGGTGTGTGTAACATCCCGCTCTGGCGCACTGAGCGAACTTATTCTTTGAGGACACTTGCTCGCAAGTGATTCGGATTATTATGCTATTAAAACTTTTGATTTTGATTATGAGGCGTTATGGGTTGATGACATGTTGTTATACCACTTTGACATAGACAGGTGTTGTTGACTCGGTTTTACTGAGTGTGCAGGATTACGGACCTAAAAGATGCCGAGGGCTCGATGGAACCCCTTGGACTCTGGATCGAGTCAAGGAATGTACCATTGGGGTTTGATTGTTTTACTGTGATATTAGTGCATCTGATTGGATGATATGATATGGATATATCCTGACATGATTTGTTGATGATGAAAGCTGACGATAGCTTGCCGACCAGACTCACATATGGAGTAAAGGGGTCACGCACGACTACCAGAGATGTTGAGGGAGAGGTGTGGATAGTAGCCCTGCCACAGCCTACTAGCACTTCCGTCGTGGCTCGAACTATAGGTTAACGATTACCTAGTTCGAGAGGACCCACGATGCCATGAGGGCAGACTGCGACAATCTCTCACGATGATTCTAAAGGGCGCGTAATAAGGTGGGGGCCTTATTCCTTAGAGGCCCTTAGTCTCCCACAAGTTCACCTGGCGGAGTATTGACTCCAGGGGTTATTGATGTCTACCAAGTCAGTCAAGAGGCGAGTGGCACCCTTGGAGCACGTGGTGTGTCCTAAAGGGCACATCGCACAAGAAAAATGGAGAGTGGCGAGTGGCACCCTTGGAGCACGTAGTGCGTCCTGAAGGGCACATTGCGTAAGGGAACAGATGAGGCGAGTGGCACCCTTGGAGCACCTAGTGCGTCCTGAAGGGCACGTCGCGTTGTTGATGATAGAGGAACAAACCTAGATGGCCTTAGGATGAATAACGTGTTAAGTATTCTTAAAACAAATTCCCTAATTAAATGTCACCCAATACAAAAATTTAAGGTTAAAGTCTAAACTATGCTAGTGGTAAAATTTCATCTCTTTATAAAAATAATAATAATAATAATAATAAAAATAAAACCACATGAATAATAATTATGATAAAAGAAAAAATATGTTGGATTAATATTTAAAAAGGGATTAATCGTTTTTTTTTTTTTTTGATAATTTAAAATACTAATTAAATGAGAAAAGGGGAAAAGGGTTAATTTCCAAACCTGCCTTTTTGAGTTCTAATTAAAAAGGGGAAAGGGGGAAAATCTAAAAATTTAGGAAACTAGGAAAAGAGGTAAACATAAAAAGGGAAAAAGGGGAACATGAGGGAAAAAGCGGAAAGTCGAACTTAGAAATAGTATCTACCATTTAAGAGCTTTCTAATTTAAACTGAACTAGCAATTTAATAATAAGGAAAGCCATTAAAACCTGTAAGAGAATTTGGCGACACCTAGGAGTGATTCTAGGAGTAATTCTAGGTGGGTGAGGGAAATAAAGATAATTAATTAATTAAAGAAATTAGTTTATGGAGGAATGTAGGGGATGGGGAACACTTGTATGGAGAGGAATTTTTAGGAATTTATTTTTAAAACTTTAATTAAATGAGATTTTAGGAAAGAAAGGAAGTTCAAAACTCTATAAAATAAAGGAAGGAGAAGGATGAAGGATCGTCTTCTGTTTGTGTAACGTTACGCTGCAGAAATATCTATTTGACTGATTTACTTGTGGGAGTTGGGATACCCAGCTCGGAGAGGAGTGGTAGCTCGACCTTGCGAGGCGAGCTTGGAGCTAGTCGAAATCTCTGAATAGTGTGTGGCCCCTTTGTGGCTCGGGGGGATAAGGGGGAATAAGAGTACCCCTAACGTTGGTTGGGAGGTACCGATGAAGTCTCGACGATTGGCGAGCGGGAGTTCCACAGAGCACACAGGATGTCATCAGAGCGGGCGTTCAGGCAATGGTACGCTCTCTTCATTTTTGTATAGTAGATTGTATTAGGACTTATGCTTGGATATGATTATTTATGGGAGAAGTAACTGAAGTTTTTTTTAAAATTGATGATGGAAATTTTTCTTAGCCTAGCCTGATGGTTGTTATCTCCCATGGCCTTCGTTTTCCCGTTTGTCCTGACCACCTAACTGTGATTGATTGTGTCCTTCGTGGTTACTTAGCTTTCATCCCTAGCTCGCTAGTCCTCGCCTGAGCAATCTGCTAGGATCCTGATCTACGGTCGTCGCCTTGGCGTTAAAAGACCTTTGGATCTCAACGCCCTGCTTTTCTGTGCAAGGATGATGAGCGAAGGGCGCACCTATTAGTCAACTACCCTTGCTCTTGCTTAATTGATGGTCATTGTGTCTTCCTGTATTGAGTGCTTCCGTCGCTGTTATAACCCCTATCCCCAAATTTTTAACTATGCATTTTCCTGCGTGGACAGATAAAATATTAATCCTGAGTTTTATGTGTTGATGGAGAATTATAACTCTGCGTCTTGGTTATGATTAGAATGCACTGCGTTTTCTTTTCTCCCCTACTATATTGCTTCTGCGAGGTAGGGTATTTGTTCCTTTTTATTCTATGCCTTCACTCCCTTCCCGCTAAGTGATGCATCCAATCTCTGGATTAGATAGCGTTCTACTACAGCTCTTGCGTTTTGTTTTTCTATTATCTTTTATCTCTGGTTATTGCAAGAAGTTTGTATTCGCCCGTCATAACCACTGTTGTTGTTGAATTCTCAGCTAATTCCTTGGGCTCATTGCTGGATTGATGCCACCTCTTGAATTGGTTTAATTATGACTTTCACCTTTGCGAACTGTATACCTTCCCCTCTGCAAACTGTATAAAATCATATAAATTCGTATCTGCGAATTGTATAAAATCTTATCTATGTAATTGTTGTTTACACCTTCACCTCTGCGAACTGTATAAATTTGTTGTCTATACCTTTACCTCTACAAAATCGTGTGTATGTAATCGTTGTATAGTCATTCCTCTGCAATTCGTGTGTATGTAACAACTGTATAGTCATTCCTCTGCAATTCGTGTGTATGTAACGGTTGTATAGTCATTCCTCTGCAATTCGTGTTTATGTAACAGTTGTATAGGCATTCCTCTGCAAAATCGTGTTTATGTAACGGCTGTGTAGTCATTCCTCTACAGAATCGTGTCTATGTAATGGCAGCATTAATATTACCTCTGCGAATTGTTTTATGTAATGGTTGTATAATTTTTCCTCTAAAAAATGGTATCTATGTAATGGTTGTAATAATATCTCCCTCTTATTTTGTTTAAACGATTTGATAACAATTGGTCACAGGTCGCCTTGACCTTAGGTAACGATCTGTGGCAGGCTAGAATTCCAAATTTGTCTTTAACCACAGTAAATTGAGACAGTAGGTTGGTTACCGTGTGGGTAATGGAGTAAATCCGACAATGTGAATTTTAGTTGTCTGGTAATAAATAATGCGATCTAAGAATAGCTGGACTATGATGACTTTACCATTGACTGCGGAGGCCATCTTGCCAATAAATATTCACATCATCAACTTCGGGTTCCTAAAACAGATGTTACACACCTTTCATTTATAAAAGTTTCTCTGTAACACCGTTAGGATAATGTGGCTTATAGTGATAGTTACACAATTCCTTAGATATTATTTCGAAATTAACTGCTTAGAGTAGGTTATTAATTTATAACCCTTAAAGTTGCGCAATTGTCCTTATGCCCTCCATTGACCAAATCTTCTCTGCGATGTCGTTCAGATCTGTTGGCATGCATTAATAGTTGCCCAATTGTCATAAAGCACCTAAAGGTAAATTTTGTTAGTAATTAATATTGTTGTTATTTTTAAATTCTTAAAATCGAGATGTAGGTTTTAGTTAATTGTTCAAATCAAGATTTACGACTGGCATTTAAGTTTTCTTGTTTGTTGATTTAGATGTTGTTACATGGCATAATGGTATGGCTGTTAACAATATTCCCGCACCAATAAGTTGTGAAATTGAATTGTTTTATGTTAATAAAAAGAATGGTGGTTTTATATTTCTTATTATGAATAGATTGGTTTAAACAACACTTACCTTTATCTTTTGATAATATAATTTCCATAGCTATAAAGTGATATAGGTTGAATTAATAAAAATTTATTGTTATTGGATAATATATAAAATATAATGTCTTTTTAAGCTAAGTATAATAAGCTAATATGATATTAGTAATTGGGATTTTGCAATTATTTAAATTTACTTTATTTTTAAAGTTCGGTTGGTAACTCGTTGACTAATGGAATTTAGACTGGTTAATTGATATGTAATTAACGCCAATTTAAGTCATAGATTATGCCCTTTTAGCCTTGATTAATGGTTGGGTTGTTGACGAAGTCATTTTTAGCTTGTGCTTCCCGTTGAGGGGGTTGTTGTTAATATTCATAATGTTTGTACGTGATGTTGAAACATTCCATGTGATTGGTTGTTCACTATAAGGGTTCTAGTTACTTGTGTATTTAATTTCGGGTGCGTTGGGATGTTAGGATGATTGTCTTTAGCTTTGTAGTCTTGGTCTGCTTATGTCGGGCGAGATGTAGACACCTCCTTGTTCCTCATAACAGTTGCCAGCCCTGAGACCTTAAATGGTCAAAATCGATGGGAACCTGGGCTTGAGCATTGCTTATGTGTCCTGGAGGTCCCAACCATTGCAGAGTAGGAAGGGCAGGTGGTCATTCTCATTCTTCGTCGGTTGAGCGTCGTACATTGCTTCCAGGTGCTTGACGTGATTTTATGTTAGGTAGTTAGGTTTGTTGTGTCGTGAGTTGCATGCGTTGTGTCCGTCGTCATGTTGCGATGTGAGTATAATGTCATTATTACCTTCCCACTTACACACACAAAAAAAAAAATTGCACTAGTTATTGAGGCTTGTTGTCGTAATGAAATGAGAGGTCTTTACAAAAAAATAGATGTTGATGATGACAGCCTTATGAAGTGCTTAGGCCAGCACAAGGAGATGATGCCCGATGAGACCCAAGAGTCTCATGGATTTAAAATTGATCATTGGTGTGTGTATGTAGGTTATGAAGACAGGGACAAAGAAAATGAAGAAGTTGAAAAGATGCATTCATATACAATGTTGACAGATTATGATGAAGAATTAAGATTGTTGGAAGATGAAGAAGAATGTATAGCTATTGTGGAAACAAAGTATTCAATGATACCTGATATGAAAGAAGAATTTGAGGCATGAAGAGAAGAGTTATTAGTTTTTCAAACTAATTGTTTGTCTGAGTATGTGAATTATAAGCAACCAGAGGATGCAGAGTTTTCTAAGGAAGGTGGATTTTTGCTACAACATAACAGTGTAGACTTTGAAGAATATTCCCATGGGTACAAGGACATCAAAGAAATGAAGACCAAGGAGTTGATAGCATATATGTGGAATCCATATGAAGAACATATGCAACATAGGACAGAGTTGGACATTGAGATTAATGGATTGTGGAAACTGATGATGAAGAAGTCTAGATTGGATACCATGGGGTAAAAAGGACAATCAGCCACAAATTGTAGTTGCATGAAAAGGACTATATTAATAGGGTACTTGGGAAACAACAAAGCAAAGTATGGGATCCTGGAAGGTTGCAAACATCAACAAGGGAACAACAAGGCAGAAAGGCAACAACAAAAGATTTGGGATCTAGGAGGACTTCAAAAAATACACATGATCAAGAGATCATGAAAAATTTTAACCCTGGGAGTCTGATGCAGGGGCATTTTCCCTCCAAAATAAACCTTGTTGATTAGGCTTAAGAGGTATTTGAATTTACTAAAGGAGTGGTTTCCCTCATTCTAAATTATTGTAATTTCCTATGTTTAATTGAATTCTAGAAGAACTTCATCGGATAGAAGTTGTTGGATGTAATCAAATCTGCCTTGGTTTAGCATATCTTGAGAGTTTGTGAGATTTAGATAGAACTTAGAGTGAGATGTAGATCTCTTGAGGATATTGTGGATCTGAGAGATCCTATAGATAGGTTACAAATTTTGTGGAGTCTAAGTAGGATTTGAACTAATTGATAGTTCATATTACACCTTTAAGTTTGTAAGCCTACATGCAGAGAAGTAATATGGATAGGACAAGACTGAGTTAGACAGAGATAGGATAGGAAGAATGTGAAAGGACAAGTGTGGCCAAAGGAGAAATCAAAGGACAATTAAATGTAAACCATGCCGAGAAGGGTAGGATGGCCTTATGTAAACTTATATATAGAGATTCATTAATAGATATATTTGTGTTTGTTGGATCTCTGTGTCAGTGTGAAGTCAAATATGCCTTTCATTGTGTAAGTGTCCATGTGTTGAGTGATTGAAGTCCAAATCAGACTCTTTCAGAATTGTTGCAGATTGAGGCTTTGTCTGGTAGAAGACTCTTTCAGAGTTGTTGTACAGGTTCAAATCTTCATTAAATATCTGTGCAAAGGGACAAGCTCGATAAGGAAGAATCAAGCCTCGTACGATTACAGTAATAAGCGTGTAGCAAAATCTAGTGAACAACAAGGGTCGTTAGTTGTAACACAACTCAAATTACCTTATAAACTGTTGAGGAACAATGATCGTCGAATCAAATTTAAGATCAAGTCGTGATCATAGATTTGTCTCGAGATCTGTGCCATCAGATCGAATCAATGAAGTAAAGGATCGTTGTTTATCACTAGAAGGATCAACCACTGAGAACTACAAGTCTTGAAACCCAGAAGAGATTGTGACCCTTGATCCTCATAGATCGACGACAGAGGTTCACTTAAGTCTATCAGAGTATAGATTTTCAGAGCACATTAGTTGGAGGATACTTCGATGAGGATAAGTCTGATCAACGGTGCAAATTGATTGGAGGAGAAAGATCAATGGTGGATGTGATTAGTTTGATTTCCATTGTAGTTGTAAATGGTCGGAAGGGTTCAGTGAAAGGAAGGTTTTGATCAATGGTGAGGATCTACTCGAAACGAGACAAATCAATGGTCCTGGAAAGGACACGTGGCAATTGACCGCCAAGACCAGGATCACAGCGGAACAAGGTGAGTGGATCATGATCATTGATCACGAGAGATCAACGATGGAGGTTGATATTTTGGATCATAGAAACAAGAGTCTAATAGATCTAAGGCAAGGCCTACCCCAAATCAATGGTATAGATACATTTGGAGTACCCAAATCAACAGTTCCAGAGGAAAGGACACCTAACAATCTTCCATTAGACAGAAGGCTCGTCGAAGTTTGAAATTTCGAAGTGAACCACAAGAAGAGAAGTCCGATAGAGAATTCTTATATAAAAGAGAGACAGAGGAGTCTGATGGTCTACTGAGATAAGCGTCGATGACCTAAGCACTTGGTCATAACACTCAGTCATGTGGTGAGACAAAATATTAGGCATTAGAGATAAAGGAGTTGGCAAATAGAGCTTTGGTGCAAGGTTATATTGTTGGTTCGCATGGAGGATACAAAGCTTAGTGCTAGACGAGAAAAGTGTTCAACTTTTAAAAGGGAGTTTAGCGTCGATCCAAGAAGGGCTTAGGATAAGCACCTCTGTCAAATACAAAATAGAATTTTTGGGGTCGAATCAAGACTGATAAAGCAGCTCAATTTCTGAAGTTGTAGCATAGTTAATCCATACTCTGAATATGTGGGTTTTTAGGTCAGGAGGTCATTATATTGGTTCCCATCGAGGGCCAATGTAAGTATTGAATGCAATAACAAAATATGTTGGTAAGTTTAGAGGGATCAGTATATGTGTGTAGGCAATTTACTTGATCATGCCTAGATATCAATTTACTAACCTTGTTTGGATCCACAAATTGTAGGAAAACATAACTCATTTCCCCACACATAGTAATATTTGACTTTCGAATTAATGGTCGTCCTCTTTTTGTGCTTCTCCACAAATAAGGAGTTCATAGAATAGTGTGTGATTGACATACTCAATGAATGGAAAATATTCTTATTATGATTGTATGCTATAATATT
>ML784223.1:791920-841575 GCA_009831015.1 Picea engelmannii | reverse complement strand
AGAAGGAGGATAGTGCCTTCGTGAGGGGCCAGCTGTCAGCAAACCGGAGAGTCGGGATTCGAGGAATCAGGAATCCCGTGGACATATGCACTTTGGTATTGAAAACCCCAAAACTCCGACGAGAGGTAAGGTGGTGGTCATACCGAGGGAGGTCGTATGGACCCCAAAAGACTAACCCGGGGGACTAGCGAACGTTGGAGCGCGTCGGGAATCGGATGGTCGCGGATTCACGATGCATATGCACTTTGATATTAGAAAGCCCGAACCCCGACGAAAGGAAAGCTATAAGGCTGTTGTCCTGAGTGCACGGTCGTATGGACTAGGAGCCTCGCCAGGGAGGGGCTAAGGCCAGAAAGGAGTTCATCGACGATCGAGAATTTCAAAGTACAAGAACCCTCGACATTAGAAAGGATGAAACCCCGTGGACCGGGATTGACATTTTGCTGCTGCAAGCTTTGGGGATTCTCACTGTTGAGAACTAAACGGAAAAAAAAAATTGACTTTAGATAGGGGGTATGTTACAGTCTTCCTTCTAGCACCGAATTCTTTGGCAAGGCAAAATGTCCTTGCTCAAATAGCAGGGGTTCTTCCTAATGAAAGGACCCAATTAAACCTCACATAGTTTGAAATAGTAAACCCATCCAAATTTTGGCCCGATAACCATTGTTGGTTTTCAAGTTTATTCAAATCCTAAGAGGCTAAAGGTTAATGCAAATGCAATTCTATTCTATATGCACAATGCAAATCTATTCTAAATGCCTAGCTATGAACTAATAATTGAGAGCTTCGAACAAAGTATTGCACCTTCGCTATTATATTTAACAAAAAATGTGTTGGACAAACCATAGCAAAAATACAAACAATCAACTATCAATTAAGAAAATTCTATAATTAAACAACTCGTTGCATTTCCAAGTTCACGGGCTATATACAAACAATCAAAAGGCGGACATAAATAATAATACATTTTAATCAGAGAGTAATCTACATGTTAAACAAATATTCTCAAATAATAACATATGGTAGAAAAAATCCTTACACATACAACATTATAATCACAATGGTTCTCTCAAAAGCTTGGCAGAGACTAGCTTCTCCTCATTAAAATTCTACAAATAAGTTTTACAAAAGTTACAACTAGCAAAATCCCTTATTCATTAAAAGTGATTATATTTAGAGACTATACAAAAGTATCTACTTCTTGAGCACTCCCTTCTTGACCCTTCGATTCCGTTTTAGCAGTTATGCTTTTGAAAGTGTCCTTTGGCCTTCATTTTGCGTGACATAACCTTTTATTTGAACTTTAATAAAGTTATGTTTCTCCTTGAATTTATTTTGAAAGTACGTAGTCCAGATTTCACAAGTTGAATATGTGTTGAATATACATGGAAAGATCAACTACTTTGAGGGCACCTCATACATGATCAACTATCTAACATTAGCTCCATACCATTTTGTAAGGTATTGATGAATGGATTTTAGATTAAATTTCTTTTGATGAAATAGAAATATATTCCTTCAACCTTGATTTAGTTATGCCTATAGTTGTTTATATAACTACTCTTTCCAACATAATGTTATTCTTCAATTCTTCCATATGCTTTTCCATTGTTCTAGGTGCACATGACTCACTAATTGAAGTAAGGTGGCATCTTTGAATCACTATTCCAACTGCTTCCCATAGGTAATGAAATTTCTTGAAATAGATCTGTATGTTATTCTCTAGTTTTATGCAGGTTGATTTCTAGTTTGCCAAAGCTACAAGGTGACACTTAATATCTTTCTTACTCGTCCTTGGGATATCTGCATGAGCTTCTATCTCTTCTTATTGTCATTTCTTGACTTTGTCCAATATACTCCTTCCTATTGCATTTTTGTATCTTTCACTTTGTTTAAGAAAGTCAAGAATCACGAAGAATAAATTGTAGAATTATAACCTTTTGTACAACAACCTGTAAGCCACATTCAACTCATCTTGCACTTCCATTACACATGCCTTATACCCAGTGAGGTCAATTGTTTATGCTTTGTAATACTCAACTTGATGCTTTAGAGTCTTTTTCCTTTTCCTGAATTCTTCCAATTATTTTTCCATTTTAGTCACAATTGACACATTCCCTTAAAAGTAGGTGACCCTAGCAAAAACTATTGCCACGGGGTCTGAGTTTTTTCCTTTAATAATATGAGTCTTCATAGTAACACTTAATTCCTAATCTTCTGAAATCTTTATCTTCTTATGGGTTTGCCTAATTACCTACTTATTTTGCTTATAAAAAACAAATGAATTGAGAATGGCCACATGTTCCATGTTTTCTTATGAAGCATGTTCTATATTTAATCATAAAAATGGAATGTGACCTCCAATCTCTAACCACATTGCAAGCATATATCTCATCTCTAGAGGGATTGATTCTAGTGAATCTAACACTCCTTCCCATGTTTTCTCTATTGCATTCATTTGATCTTCATCTCTCTTTTTCTTCTCTTCTTGTTGTTTGGACTTGGCTTTTGTGGCTACTTTTGCCTCATTAGCAAGTCTTTCATCTTCAATTCTCTTTTGATCAAATCCATGTTGTCTTTGCCTCTCCTTTTCTACTTCCTCTCTTTGTTTTTTATCCTTATTGGCTTCCTAATCTATTTCTTGTCCTTTCTTTGATTATGTTTACGCCCTTACCTTGGCATCCTCTTCTTCCTTTCTTCGTGTGTTCTTTCTCTATTGCTTTGTATTTAGCTTCTTGATTTACTTTCTTTTTTTCTCACCTCCCCTTTCTCTTTCTTGTCCCTTTGAACCTTTTTTTTTGTTACTTATCCTTAACAATACTTCTTCATAAGACCTGGCTCTTTTGTAGAACTCTTCTTCCTGTCAAGTTTCATGTTGATAGGGTCGATCATATTTGAGCATAGTGTAGTGTCTTGCTACTATGTTGAGAGGATAATGTCATCTAAATATTTCCTCTTCGAAGTGGCAAGGTACCAAAGCTTCACCTTATATTTTAGCAGACTTAGCATTGATTATGCCATAAGACTAAACAAAGGCAAACTAGGCCATGGAGATTTCTTATCTTTAGTAAGGGAAGCTTTGTGTCCATGGAGATAAGTTTGGTAAGCTATCTCATGAAATACTATCTTGTCTAGAATAAACATAGGCAATAGGTGTTGGGGTTTGGTGGCTCCAGACACTTTAACATATGTACAATCTTCCATCACATACTAGTCACCTAGAATGGATACCACTTGTGTTTCTTCCTCCATCATACAAGGAGTTGGTTTGCAGAAGATTAAGATGTAAATGGGAGCTATAAAGTGATCTTAGATCAATGTGTAGTCATTCATGTACTTGTGCTCTAATAGGACTTGGTAGTAGAAGTGCATCAATTTGTCATTTGGTTTCCATTGCCATCCCATTTCGATGAAGTTATTTGTTGCACACACCATGTCCAACAAATATGACAACATAAAAAATTAAGGGTGAATTCCTAGAGTGTGGTGTTTTTCTCTCAAGATGGCACCCAACAAATTTGTAGATATATAAATGATGAGTTGAATACTTTCACAACCTCCACTACTTGGTATATCACTAGGATCCAAGATTCTATAAATAGAGTCACATCCTTCTCATCATATAATTTTCTTATTAGTGCAACTACATACCTATATGGGGGCATGAGACATATGGTTGGATATATGCCCTTTTGCCCCAACTCGAACACTTTTTATTTTACCCACCATATTTTTAAAATTTCATGATAATTCTTATATTTGGCAAACTATGTCACCCTTTATCTATCATACTTACTCCAGGTTTGTCAAACATGTAGTGGATGTCTAGAAAAAGATGCAATGGCTTTACCATTTTTTTCCTCGACCAATTTGTTTTCAACATCAATGTGATTGATCAACCATGACCTAATCTCCACGCAAGGCATAAGAGTTGGTCTAGCTACTATCTTATGAAAGCGATATCTTTTGATATTATGAAATACCAACAAGTTAGGATAATGTACCCCTAGATATATAAAATGTCATGGATAAGTTTCACCTTTGAATATTTGATATATCTCACTCTATGTGGGTTTTGTCTTAGGCCGATATGAGACTCGGTATCTCCATAGAAGGATCTCAAGACTTCTTCAATATCAAATTATGTGGGTGTTTCCCCTTCTTGTACAATATGTTGAGGTTTCTCTTTGATTTTGGGCTAGCTTCTAGGAGGCACGGTTGTTGTACTGTAACTTTTAAGAAAAAACACATTAATCTTTACTATTATGAAGTATTTAATCGTTAATGCACATGTATAAAAGAGCTTCACCTTTTTTTTCTTTGTAATGACTTTGCAGAAATCTTGAAAAGAAGACTTTGTTAGTCTTTGTGATAGGTGCGCTATCTCTATGAAGAAATACTTTCAGGCTCATGCGACAAACTATTGAAAACATTTGGTCGGATGTCGTGGCCTTTGCAAACATGTACTATGTGAAAACATGTGATGGATAACAACCACCCGGTAAGAGATATTTGGAAACCTAGCACCAAGGCCAAGCCTTATCACACTTTTTGTAAAACCAACTTTTAGGAGCTTTGTGGCAACATTGCAACTCATCGAATAATGATGATTTATTGAGTTGCAATAGCCTATTAAGCTTTGGATTTCAACACAATACTTAGAAAGATATATCTTGTAGATGATTGTGATGGTCACACATCCTTAGAGAAAATCAAACTTTTACATTTGTGTGATGCATTGGTGTGGAAAATGAACCTTTTAAAAAGGTGTGATGAAATGTAAGTGAGGTTGGTCTAACTTCTTAAGATAATCAACCTTTTGAGGATTTGAGAAAGTTGCAACAATAAAAGGTTTAATCTTTGAGAAGTTTGTGCAATGATCACAATTTTTTAATATACACCATTTTTGAAAGTTATGATATTTTCGCAAGGGATGGAAAGATGTAACCTTTTGGATGATTGTGACGACATTGTGATGCTATTAAGGGATTCGTGTAATGGTAGTGAGCCCTTGCAAATATAATTCTAAGAGATTCAAAGGTACGTGGATTTTCCAAAGTTACGTGGATTTTCCAAAGTTACATGGAAAATCCATCATAATAATATCTCATGTGATTATGATCCATCATAATCCTAAAAGAGATTCAAAGGTACATGGATTTTCCAAAGTTAAGAATGATTTGAAAAAAACGATCTTGATGGTGTTTGGATGAGTTTGAAAAATTAAAAACCCTTGAGAACAAAACGGAATTTATCACACTAACATCATTCTCAAGACAATCACAAAGAACTTCTACAAGTTGAATTATGAAAATCCTAAATAATGAAATCCTTCCCAATCACAACAAAATTTAAGATACACTCACCATAAAATCATTTCAAGATTTAAATTATTGAGAATTAAGGGGACCCCAAAATAGTTGTAGAACTTGGGGAGGTTGTTGAGCTCAACACTAACCAAAAAAATCCCAAAAAATTTTGTTTGGCTAGTTTTTCTTTTTTACCCGAATTTAAAAGACAAAAGTACGAAGAATTAAAAATTTATTTCAATCCTATTGGTTAATTATTTCCAAATTATATGCTTAAAAACTACCTTTAAAACCCATGATTACCAAATGTTGAAGACCTTTCTCTAAAGAATTAAAAATTTATTTCAATCCTATTGGTTAATTATTTCCAAATTATATACTTAAAAACTACCTTCAAAACCCATGATTACCAAATGTTTAAGACCTTTCTCTAACTTCATTGCATCCTTTTTTGGTATATGTAAACACATGAAGTGAATGACCATTTTACAAATGCACTGAACATAGCTAAGATTAATGGTTTTTTAGGATGGTATTAATGGTTTTTTAGGATGGTATTAGAGAGATAAATTGTGTTTCTACATATATAAATAACAATAAGGAATTGTATTATATTTATGGAAGAAAGGGATAGACATAATAAACTAGAATAAATTAGAGTATCATTGCAGTATCTTAATATGGGAGAAGTTTCATGTGATTCCATAACTTAAGAAGTCTCTTTATAAACTTATTGGTTTACACATGTTAGGGCCCTATCCTAACTTTGCTACTTAGGGGGTACTTAGGAGTTAGTCAATAAATGTACTAGGCCATCTACTTTGAATAAGGCCCATCAAGTAATTAATGGGTAATTACTTAATATAAAATCTTTATTAAATAAGGTCCATTAGGTGGTTGGTACTCATTAATTATGATTCCACAAGTAGTTAGGGTTTTGCTAGTGAGAAACTATTTATAGATCTCAATTGGAGGTTTCCCCTAAAAGAGGCCCCTAAACATTACTCTCCCTTTCTAGATTATCAACACAAAGGTTATATTCTACATGTTTTTCTTTTTTTTCTTCGTGAAATACATATCCTGGGAAATATGTCAAGTACTTTCCCTCATTTTGAGGATGGCACCTAGGGTAAACCAGATTCCACATAAGCTTGAGGTTTTTTAAACATAAGGGATCAAGGTTGTTACAACGATATACTCAATAAGAGCTCAACATGTCACTTGTGGAAATTGAACCTAGGTGGGGAGGATAAAAATCATTGCTCCCTACCACTTGAGCTAGACCTAATTGACATATTAAGTAGGTTCCATATCATTGTCTCTCCTATTTACTTTTTTGTAGCATGTATTTCTTTGAATAATGCTCATAATTTACCATTTCTACTAGTTAAGTACACCACGTGTGGTATCAAATCTCTTTTTTATGGTAGCACACATCCAATTTTTATTTTTATTTTTTTAGGCTAGAGACATGTTCTGGCATCTTTAAACATAAAGATCCATTTTTTAGCATGTGAAACTATGGTTGGGAAGCGTATACAAAGAGAATAATGTTGGAGTCACCTAGTTGGACACCCTTGTACACCTCTACTACTACCTATTGAGTAGTACTACATTACATAGAATTTATATATGGATTTGATCTTCTACATACTTTTGGGTATATTAGAAACCCCCTAGGCACACCTAAAACCATCCTTACATAAGCTTCTCATTCACCGTATTTTTATAGTGCACCAAGAACAACACTCGGGGAGATTATTGTCATGTACAAGCGAACAAGATACTATGGCTAAGGGTATGGTTTATCCTTCTTACTTGGTGCTATGAAAGATTCAACTTAGTACTATTAATGGAAACCCTCCAGTATATTAGAGGGATATAACACTTAACACTCCTTTTCTCTTAGGACCCTACAAATCCTAGCTTTACATCGTGGGTAGTAAAAAAAAATCAATCGCATGGACTATCATGAATTTGAGAATTTCATTAGTGCATTAATACTCAAATAAGGGTAATACTCCACTAGGATTTTTTTTTTTTAGGGCCAACCCGTATCATTGTGGGATATCTCTCTCAACAAAATCCTTGCATGATGTCAATCACATTCATATATCTATCAAGGAACACTTTTTTATGGACTTGACCATACTATTATGGGTGTCTATCTCAAAAAAACCCTTGTGTGACACTACCCGCGTGAGCATAACTCCCTAGTAACCCTTCTAGTGGACACATGGACTCCATAACATTCACTCAAAACATGACCATGAAGATTAAGATCATTGACATGCAACAACAAACCTCTTATCTTGTGGCCCACTTCCTACCCAATGTAGCTAATTGGTAGGATCCGTAGATGAAAACGACTAGTGGTGAATCATCCACAGGAGGAGGGCATCACACAAAGCCACCCTTTTAGGATAATCAAAATAATATATGGCACACAATTCATAAATTATATCTAAATAAGTTTGATGGTCCCAACCCAATAGTTTGGGTTACCCGGGTGGAACACTACTTCTCCCTCCACGACATTACAAATAACTTGATGAAACTTAGAGTGGGTATGTTATACTTGGATAGGGAGCATTGACAATGGTTGTAATGGAATAATAAGTCCAATGGGGTGTATGTTTCTTGCCCACACTCCTTCGGTGTCTATGATCACTTCCCCTACTTCTTAGTGCTTAAGGGTCCACAAGTTAACCTCGATAGAAGCAATTGAATGTCAACATCTCCAATTTGTTATAATTGTGATGGTAAGTATTTCAAAGGGCATAGATGCAAGGAACAAAAATCATTTCAAATAAATGTGGTCGAATTTGACCAGCTTGAGGAAATTTCAAAGGAACCCACTACAAAGTTGGATTTAGCAAAGACTCCACCCCCTTTCATGAAGAAATCACCCTTTATCCTTCTTTTGAGGAACCCCAAATTTACCTCCATGCTTTATCAATATTTGCAACTTCCCAGACCTTGAAGTTAATTGGATACATCAAGCATCGAAAGGTAATTGTTTTAATTGACAACGAAATCACCCAAGATTGTATTCATGGTTAAGTCATAGAAGAAACCCATTGTTATGTCCATGCAATGCACAATTTCTAAATCAAGATAGCCAGTGGAGGTATGATGAAATGTGGTAGTAAGTGTGAGAATGTGAAAATCCAAATGGGGGACTACTTTCTCAAATCCCACATGTATGCTATGAAAATAGGAGGATGAGATGTCATTCATGGAGCAAAATGGTTGCAAATACTATGTCCGGTTACAATGAACTTTAAGGAGTTATGGATGAGATTCAGTAAAGAGGGTTTTAAACATATCGTTAAGGGTGTCCAATAAATCTCCCCATAAATTATCAACTCTCAATGTATGTAAAATCTATTGAAGAAATACCACTTTGACATTATTTCCTAAATCAATGCCATCCAAGTTATGGAAACCCCCCCACATAAAATTCACCTTGGTTTGTAGTTCGTTTTGACTAAGCATAAACAAGTATTTGAGACACCTTGTGCCTACCTCCTTCATGCAATGAGCATGATCATGGTATTCCATTGATTCTTGGTAGTTAACCACCCAATGTGCATCCTTATCAAAATATTTTTTCAAAAAAGAATGAGATTGAAATATCATTGTTGGATACAGGAGGATACATCACAGTGCTAGCCATCACTCATACTTAGTATTTATGGTATTGAATAGAGAAGGAAAATAGTGAATGTTCCTTGACTTCTATGCTCTTCATAAGTTGATGGTGAAAGACAAATTTCCCACTGTAGTCATTGATGTCCTCTTGGATGATCTTCATGGTGTCTAGTTCTTCACTAGACTAAACCTTTTCTCTAGGTATCACCAAATACAAATGAAGGAGTTAGGCATTCCTAAGATTTCCTTTCATACACATAAAGAACATTATGATTTTTAGTGACGTCTTTTGGTCTTTGCAATGGCCCCTCTAGTTTTCAAAGCCCCAAGAACAAGATTTTGCAGCCTTTCATGTGCAATTTTGTGCTTGTATTCTTAGATGATATCTTGAATTATAAAAAGACATAGGAAGCACATATGGAGCATGTTGATAAATACCGACAACTACTCTAGGATAGCTAGTTGTTTCTTAAACATTTCAAATGTGCTTTTTTCACTTCCAAAGTGGAATACTTGGGTCACATAGTAAGTATGATAGGGGTGCAAGTGGATCCCAAGAAAATCAAGGCTACGAGAGATTGGACATGCCTTGAGAATACTAAAGGCTTAAGTGGATTATTAAGACTTATGGGATACTAAAAGAATTTTGTGAAGAATTATAGCCTCGATAACTACCCTACTCAAGGAGAATGCTTTTTTATGGAATGATGCAGCATAGTAGGCCTTTTTTTCTTTAAAGAAAGTGATGTGTTTGACCCTAGTCCTAGTAGCGCTCAATTTCATTAAGAGTTTTATCTTGGAATGTGATTCCTTTGAAAGAGGTCTCAAGGATGTGATGATGCAAGAGGAGCGCCCATTAGTGTTCACTAGTAAACAATTATGTGACCGAAACTTGGGAAAGTCTATCTATGAGAAAGAAATGATGGCCATCCTATGCTATTGATACATGGGGCCCATATCTCATTAGGCGACACTTCCATATCAATATGAACAATCATAGCTTGAAGAAATTTTTGGAATAGTGATTGTCATCAACAAAGCAACAAAAGAGGATCACTAAGATGTTCAGTTATGATTAGGATATTATATGCAAGAAGGGAAAAGAGAATGTGGTGATCATTACTTTGTCTTAGAAATATGAGGAGAAAGGATCCTTCTCTACCTTATTGTTACTAGTACTAGACTGGATTGAAGAGGCACACCAAGAATGGTTGGATAATTACATAGTGGTTCAATTCATCCAATGACTTAAGGAGGAACCCAACCTCATTACTAGCTATAATTGGCAGTAGGAAACATTGAGGTATAAATGGTGTATCTTTTTGGTATAGAATTATATGTTAAAAGGAAGGGTGTTACATAAGTTTTATTTATCTCCTACAATGGGTCACTCTAGATTTTAGAAACATTGCAAAAGAGATAAGTTCTCCTTCTTTTGAGAAGATATGAAAGAGGACATCCATAATTTTGTAATTGAATGTGAAGCTTTTCAAAGGTACAAAGGTGAAATAATGAAGACACTCGGGGCATTGTAGTCATAATTGATACCCATCATTATCTAGGTTAATATTTCCATGGATTTTATGATGGGCCTCCCTAAATTCAACAACACATGTCATTGTGGTGGTAAGTGACCACCTCTCTAAATATGCTCACTTTTGTGCCTTATTGTACCCATTTATGCCATCCACAATTGCCTAATTCTTCATGGATCAAATTTTTAAATTACATAGCATGCCTAATTCCATTGTGTCAAATCATGATCCCAACTTCAATAACAAATTCTAGCATGATTTTTTTAAACTACGAGGCACATACTTGAAAGTGATCAAATCTTATCATCCCCAAATAAATGGTCGAATAAAGGTGGTCAACAAGTGATTGGAAAATTAGTTGTGATATTTTGCATCAAACTCACAACACCAATTGGTTTAGTGGCTACCCCTTGTTGAATGATGGTACAATACCACTTATCATGGTTCTACCAAAATATCATCATATGAAGTTGTCTGTGGCCAAAATACTCCCTCGGTGGCTTCCTATTTACCAGGCACATCCAAGGTTCAGGGAGTAGATCGCACACTTAACACTTGAGTGACCATTCTTTAAAAAATTAAGGACAATTTGGTTTTGGCTCAAAACAAAATGAAGCAACAAGTAGATCAACATTACTCTGAGAGTTCTTTTGAAGAAGGAAATCAAGTGTTTCTTTTTGCCCAACCCTATAAGCAATCCTCTCTCAAAGACAAATGCCAATAAAAGTTAGCACCAAAGCTATATGGACCATATTAGACCCTCCAATGCATTAGACAAGTTGCCTATAGATCGGATATTCCTTCCCACTCCAAGATCCACCCAGTCTTTCATGTGTCCTATTTGAAGAAGATCTTGGGGCCGAATTGCCAAGTTCAAACTAGCCTTCCCGAACTTGAAGAAGAAGGTTCCATTTGGTTATAGTTGGAGGTAGTATTGGCAACAAGAATGCACTGACTACACCATCACACTCTTTGAGAAGTCCCAATACATCGAAAGGATATGTAGCCTAAATACTTTACCTAGGAACCAATAATGATTATACATCAGTTTACACATCTCCAACCTTGAGGACAACACTACTTTTGAAGGGGGAGGGCATGTTAGAGAATTATCCTAACCTCCTTACCTTGACGTACATAAATGTTAATCAATTAATGTAAGAGGCCATCTTCTTTGAATAAGGTAGATTAACTAGTTAGTGTGTAATTACTCCATGTAAAATGATAATCTTTATTGAATAATACCCACTTGGTGGTTGGCACTCATTAATGATGGGTCCACAAGTAGTTAGGGTTTTAGAGTGGGAAACTATTTATAGAGCTAGAAGGTTATGTAATGTTTTGTCAAGTGTTGTTATTATATTGGAGCTCTACTTAGTTGGAGGTTTCCCCATTGAAGAGGCCATGTGGACTTTGTTGTCTCTTCCTGGATTATTAATAAAAGGGTTATACTCTACAAGTTCTATATCATTGATCTCCTACTTACTTTTCTACAATATATTTCTCTTTGAATATTGTTCATAATTTATTGCTTTTGTTGGTTAAGTGCACTACAACATAAGGCCATGTTTGTCCAAGAAGCATTATTATGTGTGAAACCCCAAATTTATTTTTTCCTCTCTTCTACCTCATACATGGATAGTATTGAAAACATGGGCTTGACTCACCTTCAAAAAGTAATGTCGTGAATAAAACCTATCCCGATTTCATAATTTGCTTGTCTTTATACCCAAGGCTTCGTTGTTTTGTTATTGCCTCCACCTTGTTGTGTCGCTTAGTCTCCACCTTGTTTGGCATTTATCCCTCTCATCATGCATCATATATTGTAAACTCCAACTTTTTGAGATGGAAAGCACGATGGCTTATTTTTTCCAAGCCAAAATACACAAGGAAAATGAGAAACCCTAAATTCATTTTGTCCTCTCTTCTTCATTGTGCACATGATCAATTTGCAAATCTAGTCTCGACTTGCCTCTAAAAGTAATGCCATGAATAACACCTCTCTTTATTTGACAATTTATTTTTCATTTTACTAAAGTCTTTTTTTTTTGTTATTGGCTCAATCTCGGTGTTTCACTTGTTATCCACCTTGTTCTTTCATTTGGCCTTTGGTCCTCTCATCATGCAACATATCTTGGAAACTCCAATGATTTTTTGAGATGGAAAATATGATGGCTTGTTTTTTCCAAAAAAAATGATGCAAGGAAATGGGAAACCCCAAATTCTTTTTGTCTTATCTTATTCCTTATGCACGAATCATTTGACAAATCTGGACTTGACTCTTGAAAACATAATGTCATGAACAAAGCCTCTCCTTATTTGAGAATTAACTTGTCTTTTTACCAAATGCTTCTTTGTTTTGTTATTACCTCCATCTTGTTGTTCATTTGTCCTTTGATCCTCTCATCATGCAACATATATTGGAAACCTCAACTTTTGAGATAGAAAGTATGATGACACATTTTGTTGAAGCCAAACGATGCAAGGAAAATGGGAAAACCCAAAAAACAATTATTCTCTCTTTCTTTCGTGTGCATAGATTGAATTGCAAATCTAAGCTTGACTCACCTACAAAAAGTAATGGCATGAACACTATCTATCCTTAATTGACAATTTACTTGTCCTTTTACAAAATGCTTCTTGTTTTGTTGTTGCCATTTCCTTGTTGTTTTATTTGGCCTCTAGTACTCTCATGTAATATACCTTGGAAACCCCAACTTTTTGAGATGGAAAGTATGACGACACCTCTTTTTTTCCCAAGCCAATTGATGTAAGGAAAATCCATTAAGGACAATTCTTTTACTTACTAGACACAATGAAGATGATTGCATCCAACCTAGTTGAGGACAATGAGCAACTCATAAATTGGGTACAAAGACAAATGAAATGTGATGAGAATTCATGGCTTTATAGGAAGGAATCTAACATTGAACGTAGGTATGAAATACCTTAGAATATATACTCAAATTCATCACTCTTCATTGATGAAAAGGGATAAAAAACATATCAACCAACGCACAATGATGATCGATGAACATCCATCACCCTAACATACTTAGGATGTCGCAAGAAAATATGTTTTTTCAATAGGTCCTCGGCATGCATTGCTGAAACACATCACAAAATATGTAGCTTCCAAATTAGAGGGAAGATTACAGAGATATCTCAATATATTGACAAAACAACAAAGATTGTAAATCCATAGGACCTAGTCTATATGGCTACCAATGGTTGTGTTCATAAGAAATTGTCGATTGATACATGAACTCCAAATAAACTTTTTGTATGTTTCAAAAAGTACCCCTTTTCACATGCAACCATAATTTCAATAAGTTAGATATTGGCCATCAAATATGTCAGTGAGTATCCCAAGAACCGAATGACCGCTTATCTAGGTCCAAATTGATTGGTGTCTATTTGAAATGATTCACATTATTAGATCCCTTTTGTCTAATTACCCTCACAAAACATTGGTCATATAACCAATGTCAAAAAAAGGAAAGTGGCAAAAGAGAACCACTCAAATAATTTTCCATGTATGTCCACATTTATCTTCATTTCTTGACAAAGTTTCCAATGCCTTTAATGACTTATATTGAACTGAACTAATTTTATATAAACCCTTTAATTCATTCGCCAAAAACATAGGAACGTCAAAAGAGGCCACTACTGAAAAGTGGGAGAACACAAAAAATAATTACTATGCATGGTCATGTTGATTCCTATTATTGAACCAACAATATATGAAGATGAGGATCACCATGTACATATACATCCCACATGGATATGAATGAATGGAAGGCATTATGGTTGATCCCTAGTAGAAAAATGAAGTTGAATGACCTTGGGATGCCTGGCCTTTATAACTTCTACACCATCCACACATGGAAGTAAGTAGAGGTATTAGAAACTACATTGAATACAATGTCATAGCTCATACTTGAACAATTGGAGTAATCATACTTATATATAAAAAAACACCTCCAACTATAAATACTTTATCACATAATCAGTGACCAGTGACGTTTGACATGTTCCTACAACACTTTCAAGCAACAAAAACAAAAGAACCATCAAATATTATCATCCAAGGGATAACCAACACTAGTAAATCCTATATTATAAGCAACAATATATGCTCAAGCACCATTTAGGTGTAGCCCAATACTACTCTTGACCTAAACTAGAGTTGCATCTTTCGACCTACATGCAACCACTATGCATACTTCACTTGATATCCATATAAGGCATATGAACTCTTTACATGGAAAATCATTAGCAATGTTCTCAAAATAAATGAAATATATTAATGAGTACATTTTCATTGATGAAATGAACTTCAAGGCCTAAAATTTATGTGGATATTGAGATCCATTTGCATGGGGGATTTTCTACAACTAGCAATGTCACATTTGACTACTAATCAATAATTCTTGTGAGATATGTGGGCCATCTACAACTAGTTATGGAAAAGATTTGTAAGAGAGAGAAACTCTAGGAGGGATTTTATGGACAACCTTCACCACTTTTTTTCCAAGTTACACTTCTCGGAAAAAAAACCCTTAGCACCTCCACTCGTTTTGAGGATGGTACCTAGGGTAAACACTATAATCTTTAGGGCACAAGGATGATCAACAATAAGGCTCAAAGCCATTACAACAATATACTTTTTATGAGCTCAACATGTCACTTGTGGGAATTGAACCTGGGTGGGGAGGATAACGACATTCCTCCCGACCACCCGAGCTAAACCCAATTGAGAAATAACCTTCACCACTATTGTCAATATGGAAACAATATTCCATTAATAGGGCAATTACAACACCCAAGTTCGCTTCCATTATATGCTAACAAAAACTTGGAATGAAACTCCAACAATAGGAGATTGAGCCCTACTACATTTCATGACATATATATTATTGTCTTTGATAGAACGTAAAAGGTTTAATTCATCTAGACAYCTTTTCACAATAATTATTATAGCATACAATCATAATAAAAATATTTTCCATTCATTGAGTATGTCAATCACACACTATTCTATGAACTCCTTATTTGTGGAGAAACACAAAAAGAGGACGACCATTAATTCGAAAATCAAATATTACTATGTGTGGGGAAATGAGTTATGTTTTCCTACAATTTGTGGATAAGAATATTATAGCATACAATCATAATAAGAATATTTTCCATTCATTGAGTATGTCAATCACACACTATTCTATGAACTCCTTATTTGTGGAGAAGCACAAAAAGAGGACGACCATTAATTCGAAAGTCAAATATTACTATGTGTGGGGAAATGAGTTATGTTTTCCTACAATTTGTGGATCCAAACAAGGTTAGTAAATTGATATCTAGGCATGATCAAGTAAATTGCCTACACACATATACTGATCCCTCTAAACTTACCAACATATTTTGTTATTGCATTCAATACTTACATTGGCCCTCGATGGGAACCAATATAATGACCTCCTGACCTAAAAACCCACATATTCAGAGTATGGATTAACTATGCTACAACTTCAGAAATTGAGCTGCTTTATCAGTCTTGATTCGACCCCAAAAATTCTATTTTGTATTTGACAGAGGTGCTTATCCTAAGCCCTTCTTGGATCGACGCTAAACTCCCTTTTAAAAGTTGAACACTTTTCTCGTCTAGCACTAAGCTTTGTATCCTCCATGCGAACCAACAATATAACCTTGCACCAAAGCTCTATTTGCCAACTCCTTTATCTCTAATGCCTAATATTTTGTCTCACCACATGACTGAGTGTTATGACCAAGTGCTTAGGTCATCGACGCTTATCTCAGTAGACCATCAGACTCCTCTGTCTCTCTTTTATATAAGAATTCTCTATCGGACTTCTCTTCTTGTGGTTCACTTCGAAATTTCAAACTTCGACGAGCCTTCTGTCTAATGGAAGATTGTTAGGTGTCCTTTCCTCTGGAACTGTTGATTTGGGTACTCCAAATGTATCTATACCATTGATTTGGGGTAGGCCTTGCCTTAGATCTATTAGACTCTTGTTTCTATGATCCAAAATATCAACCTCCATCGTTGATCTCTCGTGATCAATGATCATGATCCACTCACCTTGTTCCGCTGTGATCCTGGTCTTGGCGGTCAATTGCCACGTGTCCTTTCCAGGACCATTGATTTGTCTCGTTTCGAGTAGATCCTCACCATTGATCAAAACCTTCCTTTCACTGAACCCTTCCGACCATTTACAACTACAATGGAAATCAAACTAATCACATCCACCATTGATCTTTCTCCTCCAATCAATTTGCACCGTTGATCAGACTTATCCTCATCGAAGTATCCTCCAACTAATGTGCTCTGAAAATCTATACTCTGATAGACTTAAGTGAACCTCTGTCGTCGATCTATGAGGATCAAGGGTCACAATCTCTTCTGGGTTTCAAGACTTGTAGTTCTCAGTGGTTGATCCTTCTAGTGATAAACAACGATCCTTTACTTCATTGATTCGATCTGATGGCACAGATCTCGAGACAAATCTATGATCACGACTTGATCTTAAATTTGATTCGACGATCATTGTTCCTCAACAGTTTATAAGGTAATTTGAGTTGTGTTACAACTAACGACCCTTGTTGTTCACTAGATTTTGCTACACGCTTATTACTGTAATCGTACGAGGCTTGATTCTTCCTTATCGAGCTTGTCCCTTTGCACAGATATTTAATGAAGATTTGAACCTGTACAACAACTCTGAAAGAGTCTTCTACCAGACAAAGCCTCAATCTGCAACAATTCTGAAAGAGTCTGATTTGGACTTCAATCACTCAACACATGGACACTTACACAATGAAAGGCATATTTGACTTCACACTGACACAGAGATCCAACAAACACAAATATATCTATTAATGAATCTCTATATATAAGTTTACATAAGGCCATCCTACCCTTCTCGGCATGGTTTACATTTAATTGTCCTTTGATTTCTCCTTTGGCCACACTTGTCCTTTCACATTCTTCCTATCCTATCTCTGTCTAACTCAGTCTTGTCCTATCCATATTACTTCTCTGCATGTAGGCTTACAAACTTAAAGGTGTAATATGAACTATCAATTAGTTCAAATCCTACTTAGACTCCACAAAATGTGTAACCTATCTATAGGATCTCTCAGATCCACAATATCCTCAAGAGATCTACATCTCACTCTAAGTTCTATCTAAATCTCACAAACTCTCAAGATATGCTAAACCAAGGCAGATTTGATTACATCCAACAACTTCTATCCCATGAAGTTCTTCTAGAATTCAATTAAACATAGGAAATTAAAATAATTTAGAATGAGGGAAACCACTCCTTTAGTAAATTCAAATACCTCTTAGGCCTAATCAACAAGGTTTATTTTGGAGGGAAAATGCCCCTGCATCAGACTCCCAGGGTTAAAATTTTTCATGATCTCCTGATCATGTGTATTTTTTGAAGTCCCAAATCTCTTGTTGTTGCCTTGCTGCCTTGTTGTTCCCTTGTTGTTGTTTGCAACCTTCCAGGATCCCATACTTTGCTTTGTTGTTTTCCAAGTACCCTATTGATATAGTCCTTTTCATGCAACTACAATTTGTGTCTGATTTTCCTTTTTACCCCATGGTATCCAATCTAGACTTCTTCATCATTAGTTTCCACAATCCATTAATCTCAATGTCCAACTCTATCCTATGTTGCATATGTTCTTCATATGGACTCCACATATATGCTATCAACTCCTTGGTCTTCATTTCTTTGATGTCCTTGTACCCATGGGAATATTCTTCAAAGTCTACACTATTATGTTGTAGCAAAAATCCACCTTCCTTAGAAAACTTTGCATCCTCTGGTTGCTTATAATTCACATACTTAGACAAACAATTAGTTTGAAAAACTAATAACTCTTCTCTTCATGCCTCAAATTCTTCTTTCATATCAAGTATTATTGAATACCGTGTTTCCACAATAGCTATACATTCTTCTTCATCTTCCAACAATCTTAATTCTTCATCATAATCTGTCAACATTGTATATGAATGCATCTTTTCAAATTCTTCATTTTCTTTGTGGCTGTCTTCATAACCTACATACACACACCAATCATCAATTTTAAATCCATGAGACTCTTGGGTCTCATCGGGCATCATCTCCTTGTGCTGGCCTAAGCACTTCATAAGGCTGTCATCATCAACATCTGTTTTTTTGTAAAGACCTCTCATTTCATTACGACAACAAGCCTCACATAACCAATGCAATTTTTTTTTTTGTGTGTAAGTGGGAAGGTAATAATGACATTATACTCACATCGCAACACGACGACAGACACAACGCATGCAACTCACGACACAACAAACCTAACGACCTAACATAAAATCACGTCAAGCACCTGGAAGCAATGTACGACGCTCAACCGATGAAGAATGGGAATGACCACTCGCCCTTCCTACCCTGCAATGGTTAGGACCTCCAGGAAACATAAGCAATGCTCAAGCCCAGGTTCCCATCGATTTTGACCATTTAAGGTCTCAGGGCTGGCGACTGTTATGAGGACCAAGGAGGTGTCTACATCCCGCCCGACACAAGCAGACCAAGACTACAAAGCTAAAGACAATCATCCTAACATCCCAACGCACCTGAAATTAAATACACAAGTAACGAGAACCCTTACAGTGAACAACCAATCACATGGAATGTTTCAACATCACGTACAAACATTAATGAATATTAACAACAACCCCCTCAATGGGAAGCACAAGCTAAAAATGACTTCGTCAACAACCCAACCATTAATCAAGGCTAAAAGGGCATAATCTATGACTTAAATTAGCGTTAATTACAGATCAATTAACCAGTCTAAATTCCATTAGTCAACGAGTTACCAACTGAACTTTAAAAATAAAGTAAATTTAAATAATTGCAAAATCCCAATTACTAATATCATATTAGCTTATTATACTTAGCTTAAAAAGACATTATATTTTATATATTATCCAATAACAATAATTTTTTATTAATTCAACCTATATCACTTTATAGCTATGGAAATTATATTATCAAAAGATAAAGGCAAGTGTTGTTTAAACCAATCTATTCATAATAAGAAATATAAAACCACCATTCTTTTTATTAACATAAAACAATTCAATTCCACAACTTATTGGTGCGGGAATATTGTTAGCAGCCATACCATTATGCCATGTAATAGCATCTAAATCAACAAACAAGAAAACTTAAATTCTAGTTGTAAATCTTGATTTGAACAATTAACTAAAGCCTACATCTCGATTTTAAGAATTTAAAAATAACAACAATATTAATTACTAACAAAATTTACCTTTAGGTGCTTTACGACAATTGGGCAACTATTAGTGCATGCCAGTAGATCTGAACGACATCACAAAGAAGATTTGGTCAATGGAGGGCATGAGGACAATTGCACAACTTTAAGGGTTATAAATTAATAACCTACTCTAAGCAGTTAATTTCGAAATAATATCTAAGGAATTGTGTAACTATCACTATAAGCCACATTATCCTAACGGTTTTGCAACGAAACTTTTATAAATGAAAGGTGTGTAACATCTGTTTTAGGAACCCGAAGTTGATGATGTGAATATTTATTGGCAAGATGGCCTCCGCAGTCAATGGTAAAGTCATCACAGTCCAGTTATTCTTAGATCGCATTATTTATTACTTACCAGACAACTAAAATTCACACTGTCGGATTTACTCCATTACCCACATGGTAACCAACCCGCTGTCTCAATTTACTGTGGTTAAAGACAAATTTGGAATTCTGGCCTGCCACAGATCGCTACCTAAGGTCAAGGCAACCTGTGACTAATCGTTATCAAGTCGTTTAAACAAAATAACGAGGAGATATTATTACAGCCATTACATAGATACCATTTTTCAGAGGAAAAATTATACAACCATTACATAAAACAATTCGCAGAGGTAATATTAATGCTGCCATTACATAGACACGATTCTGCAGAGGAATGACTACACAGTCGTTACATAAACACGATTTTGCAGAGGAATGACTATACAACTGTTACATAAACACGAATTGCAGAGGAATGACTATACAGTCGTTACATACACACGAATTGCAGAGGAATGACTATACAATCGTTACATACACAGGATTTTGCAGAGGTAAAGGTAAAGACAACAAATTTATACAGTTCGCAGAGGTGAAGGTGTAAACAACAATTACATAGATAAGATTTTATACAGTTTGTAAATACGAATTTATATGATTTTATACAGTTTGCAGAGGGGAAGGTATACAGTTCGCAGAGGTGAAAGTCATAATTAAACCAATTCAAGAGGTGGCATCAATCCAACGATGAGCGCAGGGAATTAGCTGAGAATTCAATAACAACATTGGTTATGACGGGCGAATACAAACTTCTTGCAATAACCAGAGATAAAAGATAACAGAAAAACAAAACGCAAGAGCTGTAGTAGAACGTTATCTAATCCAGAGATCGGATGCATCACTTCGCGGGAAGGGAGTGAAGGCATAGAATAAAAAGGAACAAATACCCTACCTCGCAGAAGAAAAATAGTAAGGGAGAAAAGAAAATGCAGTGCATTCTAATCATAAGCAAGACACAGAGTTATAATTCTCCATCAACACATAAAACTCAGGATTAATATTTTATCCGTCCACGCAGGAAAATGCAGAGTTAAAAATTTGGGGATAGGGGTTATAACAGCGACGGAAGCACTCAATACAAGAAGACACAATGACCATCAATTAAGCAAGAGCAAGGGTAGTTGACTAACAGGTGCGCCCTTCACTCATCATCCTCGCACAGAAAAGAAGGGCGTTGAGATCCATAGGTCTTTTAATGCCAAGGCGACGCCGTAGATCAGGCTCCTAGCCAATTGCTCAGGCGAGGACTAGCGAGCTAGGGATGAAAGCTAAGCAACCACGAAGGACACAATCAATCACAGTTAGGTGGTCAAGACAAACGGGAAAATGAAGGCCATGGGAGACAACAAGCATCGAGCTAGGCTAAGAAAAGTTTCTGTCATCAATTTAAAAAAAAAACATCAGTTACTTCTCCCATAAATAATCATATCCAAGCATAAGTCCTAATACAATCTACTATACAAAAATGAAGGGAGCGTACCATTGCCTAAACGCCCGCTCTGATGACGTCCCACGCGCTCTGTGGAACTCCCGCTCGCCGATCGTCGAGACTTCACCGGTACCTCCCAACCAACGTTGGGGGTACTCTTCTTCCCCCTTAGCCCCCCGAGCCACAAAGGGGCCACACACTATTCAGAGATTTCGACTAGCTCCGAGCTCGCCTCGCAAGGTCGAGCTACCACTCCTCTCCGAGCTGGGTATCGCAACTCCCACAAGTAAATCAGCCAAATAGATATTTCTGCAGCATAACATTACACAAAAAAAAGATGATCCTTCATCCTTCTCCTTCCTTTATTTTATAGAGTTTCGAACTTCCTTTCTTTCCTAAAATCTCATTTAATTAAAGTTTTAAAAATAAATTCCTAAAAAGTCCTCTCCGTACAAGTGTCCCCCATCCCCTACATTCCTCCATAAATTAATTTCTTTAATTAATTAATTATCTTTATTTCCCTCACCCACCTAGAGTTACTCCTAGAATCACTCCTAGGTGTCCCCAAATTCTCTTACAGGTTTTAATGGCTTTCCTTATTATTAAATTGCTAGTTCAGTTTAAATCAGAAAGCTCTTAAATGGTAGATACTATTTCTAAGTTCGACTTTCCGTTTTTTCCCTTATGTTCCCCTTTTTCCCTTTTTATGTTTACCTATTTTCCTAGTTTCCTAAATTTTTAGATTTTCCCCCTTTCCCCTTTTTAATTAGAACTCAAAAAGGCAGGTGTGGAAATTAACCTTTTTCCCCTTTTCTCATTTAAAAAAAAAAACGATTAATCCCTTTTTAAATATTAATCCAAAGATTTTTTCTTTTATCATAATTATTATTCATGTGGTTTTTATTTTTATTATTATTATTTTTATAAAGAGATAAAATTTTACCACTAGCATAGTTTAGACTTTAACCTTAAATTTTTGTATTGGGTGACATTTAATTAGAGAATTTGTTTTAAGAATACTTAACACGTTATTCATCCTAAGGCCATCTAGGTTCGTTCCTCTATCATCAACAATGCGACGTGCCCTTCAGGATGCACTAGGTGCTCCAAGGGTGCCACTCGCCTCATCTGTTCCCTTGCGCAATGTGCCCTTCAGGACGCACTACGTGCTCCAAGGGTGCCACTCACCACTCTCCATTTTTCTTGTGTGATGTGCCCTTCAGGACGCACCACGTGCTCCAAGGGTGCCACTCGCCTCTTGACTGACTTGGTAGACATCAATAACCCCTGGAGTCAATACTCCGCCAGGTGAACTTGTGGGAGACTAAGGGCCTCTAAGGAATAAGGCCCCCACCTTATTGCGCGCCCCTTAGAATCATCAGCATCGTGGGTCCTCTAGAACTAGGTAATTGTTAACCTACAGTTCGAGCCACGACGGGAGTGCTAGTAGGTTGTGGCAGGGCTACTGTCCACACCTCTCCCTCAACATATTTGGTAGTTGTGCGTGACCCCTTTACTCCATATGTGAGTCTGGTCGGCAAGCTATCGTCAACCTGCATCATCAACAAATCATGTCAGGATATATCCATATCATATCATCTAATCAGATGCACTAATATCACAGTAAAACAATCAAACCCCAATGGTACACTCCCTGACTCGATCCGGAGTCCAAGGGGTTCCATCAAGCCCTTGGAATCCTCTAGGTCCGTAATCCTGCACACTCAGTAAAACCGAGTCAACAACACCTGTCTATGTCAAAGCGGTAAAACAACATGTCATCAACCCATAACACCTCATAATCAAAATCAAAAGTTTTAATAGCATAATAATCTGAATCACTTGCGAGCAAGTGTCCTCAACGAATAAGTTCACTCAGTGCACCAGAGCGGGATGTTACATACACCCCCTCTTGGTCTGAACTTCGTCGCGAAGTTTCACAGTATAAATGCTGAAATAAAGTGTATCACAGTATCATATGTCTATCTATCAAACAAAAATGGAAATTGCTGGCACATATCATATGCATCCTCCCAGGTCGCCGAGTGCGGACTATAATTTTCCCACTGGACCTTGACCTGATCTATCGTTCGACGTCGTAGCTATCGAATGCGATGATCCAAGATGCGGACTGGCTCAGCCGTGAGCGCTCCCTCGTCCAATACCTGCAAGGAACTCATGTCAATAACATGTGCAGGATCACTAATATAATGTCTCAAAACAGATACATGAAAAACATCGTGCATACGCCTCAAAGAATCAGGCAAAGCTAGTCGATAGGCCACGGGCCCATTTCTCTCCACAATCTCGAAAGGTCCCATGAACCTAGGAGAGAGTTTAACTCCCTTCCCAAACTTGATCAAACTCTTATGCGATTTAACCCGCAAGAAGACTCGATCACCGACCTCATAACTACGATCGACACGGTGCGCATCGACATAACTCTTATGTCGATCCTGCGCTTCTTTAATCCTTTGTCTTATTGTTTGCATTTTCTCTTCCATTTCCTGGATCGCTTCTGGTCCCACCAGGACCCTATCCTCAAGCCGATCCCAACTCAAAGGCGTCCGACACGATCGCCCGTAAAGAAACTTGAAAGGCGCCATCTTAATGGTGCTCTGGTAACTGTTGTTGTAAGCGAACTCCACCAGTGGCAAGAATTCTTCCCAACCGTTTTGTTGGTCCATCACGTACATGCGCAACATGTCCTCCAAGGTCTAGTTCGTTCGTTCAGTCTGTTCATCAGTCTCCGGGTGATACGTAGTACTAAAGTTAAGTTGGGTTCCCAAGGCCTCTTGGAAACTCATCCAAAATCGTCCAGTAAACACCGATCCTCGATCAGATATAATCCTCTTAGACACGCCATGCAACCTCACAATCTCACTGATGAAAACTCTAGCTATGTTAGGTGCCTGATACATCGTACGCACGGGAATAAAGTGAGCACTCTTCGTTAGAGTGTCTACTACTATGAAAATCGAGTCATGTCTCCTTGCCGTCAGTGGCAATCCAACAATAAAATCCATCGAAATAACCTCCCATTTCGATTCTGGAATAGCGTGTGGTTGTAGTAATCTTGCTGGGTGTCTATGTTCAGCCTTTATCTGCTGACATTCTAGACATCTAGCCACATAGTTGACTATGTTTGCCTTCATTCCCTTCCAGAAGAATAAGGGTTTAAGGTCTACCCTCATCTTCGTGACTCCCGGGTGAGCCATGTAAACTGCTCTATGAGCCTCGTTCAGGATCAACATCCTCAGCTCATCATTCGGCGGTACGTAGATACGATTTTTAAACCTCAATAAACCATCGCTATCAAGTGAAAATCCTTCAAATAGTGGTACCATCATTGTGTTTTGTACGATAAAACCCTCGACCTCTTTCTACCAGTCATCGTCACGCTGTAAAGTTAGAATCTTTTCACGTAGATTTGTCTAAAGAGGCAGCACCGAAAAGATGCGCGGTCTCCGACTCAATGCGTCTGCCACTTGGTTCATTGTGCCTTTTATGTAAGTAATCTTGAAGTCGTACTCGCTAAGCAATTCCGACCAACGTCGTTGTCGCGCGTTCAGGTCGCTTTGCGTAAAGATGTGTTGTAGTCCACAATGGTCAGTCTTTAGTTCAAATTTTCGTCCAACAAGGTAGTGTCTCCAAACCTTCAAGGCATATACGATGGCTAACAACTCCAAATCGTGCGTCACGTAGTTCTCCTCATGCTTTCTCAGTTTCCTCGAAATGTAAGCGATCACTCGTTTTTCTTGCATCAAGACTCCACCTAGGCCTTCCTTGGATGCATCAGTGCATACCAAGAAGTCCACGTCCATGTCAGGGACCTTTAGTATCGGTGTTGTTTTCAACAATTCCTTGAGCCTCCAAAATGCTTCCACGCATTTCTCGGTCCAAACAAACTTCTTGTTTTTCTTCTGCAATTCCGTGATCGGATTTGCTATCTTCGAAAACCCCTCTATGAACCGTCGATAATATTCTACTAAACCCATGAAGCTACGTACTTCCAGGACATTCGTCGGTGCAGGCCATTCCATAATAGCCTCGACCTTTTTTGGATCCATGGCGATGCCTTCGACGGAGATGACATGCCCTAAGTAGTGAATCTTCGATTGATAAAAAAAGCATTTGGACAACTTCCCATACAATTTGTGCTCTCGTAGACACCGTAGTACCAAGCGCAAGTGCTCGTCATGCTCCTCCGTCATCCGAGAGTAAATCAAAATATCGTTAATGAATACTTGGACGAACTTGTCCAAGTACTCGCGGAACACCCCATTCATCAAACTCATAAATACCCCTGGGGCGTTTATCAGTCCAAACGGTAAAACAATAAACTCGTAATGTCCAAACCTCGTCTTAAAGGCGGTCTTAGGGACGTCATCCTCCTTGATCCGTAACTGGTGATACCCTGATCACAAATCAATCTTGGAGAACACCGTCGTGCCCTTCATTTGATCGAACAGATCATCAATCCTTGGCAACGTATATTGATTCTTGATCGTGGCCTTATTCAATTGAAGGTAGTCAATGCAGAGCCTCCACGACCCATCCTTCTTTCGTATGAAAATAACAGGTGCACCCCACGGTGACACACTAGGATGTATCAGTCCCAGGTCCAACAACTCCTTCAGTTGCATTTTCAACTGTTGTAACTCCGGGGTTGACATCCAATAAGGCGTTCTTGCTATCGATTCAGTCCCCGGTTTTAGGTCTATGGTAAACTCCAATTCCCTCTCCGGCAGCATCCCAGGTAACTCCTCCAGAAACACGTCCGCAAACTCTCTCACCACCGGAAGGTGTTCTAGACCTTTCACTACCCCCTTCTCGTTTAACGCAAGGATCGCATAAAGCTTGCACCCGTTGCGCATGCTCTTCCGAAGTTGCAAGGAAGAGATGAACCTCAGGGAAACTCCCTGGTTCCATCCTACAATCACCCGTATCTGTCCCTCGTCATCGACCAATCTCAACCGTTTCATCTTACAGTTGAGTATCGCCTCATGCGATTCCAACCAGTCCATACCAATCACGACAACATACAACCCTAGGATCGTGACGTACAGGTTGGCCCTAGTGACAAAATCTCCCAAGTTAAGGACATAGCCCGTAACCTTTCCTCCAACCTTATGTTTGGCTCCCGAAGCCATCTCTACGAAGCTAAACTCGTCCTGTTCGACTGCCTTTACCTTAATCCTTTTTAGTGCTGCACCAGAAATGAAACTCTTAGTAGCACCAGGATCTATCAAAATACTAAGGGTCTGGTCAGCGACGGTACCTGTCGTCTCGAGCACAGTCAACTGATGCTCTGTCTGGTGGTTATTCACCGCTGCATGAATCCGATGGGCCTTGCCCATATCTCCCACAGTAGTGGGTCCGACTGATCCGGATGCTTTGGTCCTCTCCACAGGGCAGTCGCGCTGGTAGTGTGGCTCCCCACACATCCAACACCCCTTCTTCGGCCCAATAGTCCTGGTACCTGAAGTAGAAGATGATGGCTCACCGGCCTAGAATCCTAGTCTGTTCTGCTGAACAGGCCTAAACTGCTGCTGTGGTCCTCGATAAGGTGTCCGTTGCTGAGGCGTTGATCGCCGAGGTGTAGTGAAAGTGGATCCCCTCTGGAAGCCACAATATCCCAGCGTATGTCTGGCTAGTGTCTGATGCTGCTGTGCTCCAGATGAAACCTGCCCTGCTGGTCTTGCTGGAGTCCTGGTCTGACCCTTGCTGATAAGATCCTCCTCTGCTATGAGGGCCTTCTGGATGACATCATGCAAGGTTTGAGGCATCAAAATCTTAACCTTTGCACGTAGGCTACCGTTAAGGCCGAACACGAACCTGTTGACCTTAAGTTTCTTAGTGTTAAGGTGCGGAGCATACTGGAGCAGCTCCATAAAACAAGCCTCGTACTCGGGCACCGTACGACCGCCCTGTCGTAAGGCGTTGAACTCATTGAGCCGACGCTCAATAAATTCCTCTGAAATGTACCTCTCTCGGAACCGTTCCTCGAACAGTTCCCATGACACATCTTCGACGACCATGTTCAACTGCGGTAGGAGCGTCTTTCACCATAGAAGAGCGCTCCCCTTTAGTTGAAAGACCGCCATGCAGACCTTCATGTTGGAGGTATAATCGCGAAGTGCGAAGCACATCGCCATGTTATCCAACCATGCCTCGGCGGCTGCGCCGTCCGGGACACTAAAGAACCCGGGAAATTTGACCTTCTCGAGTTCACGGTGAATGCTACTAGTACCGACCTAAGCGCGCGGCGGAACCTCAGCGGGTGTCGGCGCCCTGGCCTCATCTCCGTCTAAACGGCTGATCAGTGCCTCGGACATGCGCTGAAAAGATCTCATCATTCCAACTACATCACCCATTGCTATCTGCTCCTGTCCGAGAACCTGCTCGTCTCCCTGGGGGTTAGACCCCTCAGGCGTGGATGCTACTGGAGGCATCGTGCCTCCTCCCCTTGCACCCCGTCGTCTGCCGTTGCGGCGTCCTCTAACCGTGATTACCTGCATGAATACAACTCAACTCAATTAGCAACAATATAATCAATCATATCAACGAAAGCCGTAGCGATCCCAAGTCGCGGGTTGAATCCGCTCTGATACCACATGTAAATACCTCTCATTTCGTTACGACAACAAGCCTCACATAACCGGTGCAAATTTTTTTTTTTGTGTGTGTAAGTGGGAAGGTAATAATGACATTATACTCACATCGCAACACGACGATGGACACAACGCATGCAACTCACGACACAATAAACCTAATGACCTAACATAAAAGCACGTTAAGCACCTGGAAGCAATGTACGATGCTCAACCGATGAAGAATGAGAATGACCATCTGCCCGTCCTACCCTGCAATGGTTAGGACCTCCAGGACACATAATCAACGCTCAAGCCCAGGTTCCCATTGATTTTGACCATTTAAGGTCTCAGGGCTGGCGACTGTTCTGAGGAACAAGGAGGCATCTACATCCCGCCCGACACAAGCAGACCAAGACTACAAAGCTAAAGACAATCATTCTAACATCCCAACGCACCCGAAATTAAATACACGAGTAACTAGAACCCTTACAGTGAACAAACAATCACATGGAATGTTTCAACATCACGTACAAACATTAATGAATATTAACAACAACCCCCTCAACGGGAAGCGCAAGCTAAAAATGACTTCGTCAACAACCCAACCATTAATCAAGGCTAAAAGGGCATAATCTATGACTTAAATTGGTGTTAATTACAGATCAATTAACCAGTCTAAATTCCATTAGTCAACGAGTTACCAACTGAACTTTAAAAATAAAGTAAATTTAAATAATTGCAAAATCCCAATTACTAATATCATATTAGCTTATTATACTTAGCTTAAAAAGACATTATATTTTATATATTATCCAATAACAATAAATTTTTATTAATTCAACCTATATCACTTTATAGCTATGGAAATTATACTATTAAAAGATAAAGGCAAATGTTGTTTAAACCAATCTATTCATAATAAGAAATATAAAACCACCATTCTTTTTATTAACATAAAACAATTCAATTCCACAACTTATTGGTGCGGGAATATTGTTAGCAGCCATACCATTATGCCATGTAATATCATCTAAATCAACAAACAAGAAAACTTAAATGCTAGTTGTAAATCTTGATTTGAACAATTAACTAAAGCCTACATCTCGATTTTAAGAATTTAAAAATAACAACAATATTAATTACTAACAAAATTTACCTTTAGGTGCTTTACGATAATTGGGCAACTATTAGTGCATGCCAGGAGATCCGAACGGCATCGCAGAGAAGATTTGGTCAATGGAGGGCATAAGGACAATTGCACAACTTTAAGGGTTATAAATTAATAACCTACTCTAAGCAATTAATTTCAAAATAATATCTAATGAATTGTGTAACTATCACTATAAGCCACATTATCCTAACAGCTTTCCAGAGAAACTTTTATAAATGAAAGGTGTGTAACATCTGTTTTAGGAACCCGAAGTTGATGATGTGAATATTTATTGGCAAGATGGCCTCCGCAGTCAGTGGTAAAGTCATCACAGTCCAACTATTCTTAGATCACATTATTTATTACTTACTAGACAACTAAAATTCACACTGCCGAATTTACTCCATTACCCACGCGATAACCAACTTGCTGTCTCAATTTACTGTGGTTAAGGAAAAATTTGGAATTCTGGCCTGCCACATATCGTCACCTAAGGTCGAGGCGACCTTTGACTCATCGCAATCAAGTCGTTTAAGCAAAATAACAGGGATATATTATTACAGCCATTACATAGATACCATTTTCAGATGAAAAATTATACAACCATTACATAAAACAATTCATAGAGGTAATATTAATTCCGCCATTACATAGACACGATTCTGCAGAGGAATGACTACACAGCCATTACATAAACACGATTTTGCATAGGAATGACTATACAGTCGTTACATAAACACGAATTGCAGAGGAATGACTATACAGTCGTTACATACACACAAATTGCAGAGGAATGACTATACAACCGTTACATACACACGAATTGCAGAGGAATGACTATGCAACCGTTACATACACACAATTTTGCAGAGGTAAAGGTATATACAACAAATTTATACAGTTCGCAAAGGTGAAGGTGTAAACAATAATTACATAGATACGATTTTATACAGTTCGCAGATACAAATTTATACGATTTTATATAGTTTGCAGAGGGGAAGGTATACAGTTCGCAGAGGCGAAAGTCATAATTAAACCAATTCAAGAGGTGGCATCAATCCAACGATGAGCCCATGGAATTAGCTGAGAATTCAATAACAACATTGGTTATGACGGGCAAATACAAACTTCTTGCAATAACCAGAGATAAAAGATAACATAAAAACAAAACGCAAGAGCTGTAGTAGAACATTATCTAATCCAGAGATCGGATGCATCACTTCGCAGGAAGGGAGTGAAGGCATAGAATAAAAAGGAACAAATACCCTGCCTCGCAGAAGCAAAATAGTAGGGGAGAAAAGAAAACGCAGTGCATTCTAATCATAAGCAAGACGCAGAGTTATAATTCTCCATCAACACATAAAACTCAGGATTAATATTTTATCCGTCCACGCAGGAAAATGCAGAGTTAAAAAATTGGGGATAGGGGTTATAACAGTGGCGGAAGCACTCAATACAGGAAGACGCAATGACCATAAATTAAGTAAGAGCAAGGGTAGTCGACTAACAGGTGCGCCCTTCGCTCATCATCCTCGCACAGAAAAGCAGGGCGTTGAGATACATAGGTCTTTTAATGCCAAGGCGATGACCGTAGATCAGGCTCCTGACTGACTGCTCAGGCAAGGAATGGCGAGCTAGGGATGAAAGCTAAGCAACCACGAAGGACACAATCAATCACAGTCAGGTGGTCAAGGCAGACGGGAAAATGAAAGCCATGGGAGACAACAACCATCGGGCTAGGCTAAGAAAAGTTTCCGTCATCAATTTAAAAAAAAAAATCAATTACTTCACCCATAAATAATCATATCCAAGCATAAGTCCTAATACAATCTACTATACAAAAATGAAGAGAGCGTACTGTTGCCTGAACGTCCGCTCTGATGACGTCCCGTGCACTCCGTGCAACTCTCGCTCGCCGACCGTCGAGACTTCACCAATACCTCCCAGCCAACGCTAGGGGTACTCTTCTTCCCCCTTAGCCCCCCGAGCCGCAAAGGGGCCACACACTATTCAAAGATTTCGACTAGCTCCCAGCTCGCCTCGCAAGGCTGAGCTACCACTCCTCTCCGAGCTGGGTATCCCAACTCCCACAAGTAAATCAATCAAGTAGATATTTCTGCAACGTAACGTTACGCAAACATAAGACGATCCTTCATCCTTCTCCTTCCTTTATTTTATAGAGTTTAGAACTTCCTTTCTTTCCTAAAATCTCATTTAATTAAAGTTTTAAAAATAAATTCCTAAAAATTCGTCTCCGTACAAGTGTCCCCCATCCCCTACATTCCTCCATAAACTAATTTTTTTAATTAATTAATTATCTTTATTTCTCTCACCCACCTAGAGTTACTCCTAGAATCACTCCTAGTTGTCCCCAAATGCTCTTACAGGTTTTAATGGCTTTCCCTATTATTAAATTGCTAGTTCAGTTTAAATCAGAAAGCTCTTAAATGGTAGATACTATTTCTGAGTTCGACTTTCCGCTTTTTCCCTTTTTATGTTTACCTCTTTTCCTAGTTTCCTGAATTTTTAGATTTTCCCCCTTTCCCCTTTTTAATTAGAACTCAAAAAGGCAGGTGTGGAAATTAACCCTTTTCCCCTTTTCTCATTTAATTAGTATTTTAAATTATCAAAAAAAAAAAAAACACGATTAATCCCTTTTTAAATTTTAATCCAACATATATATTTTTTTATCATAATTATTATTCATGTGGTTATTATTATTATTATTTATAAAGAGATAAAATTTTACCACTAGCATAATTTAGACTTTAACCTTAAATTTTTGTATTGGGCGACATTTAATTAGGGAATTTTTTTTAAGAATACTTAACACGTTATTCGTCCTAAGGCCATCTAGGTTCGTTCCTCTATCATCAACAACGCGACGTGCCCTTCAGGACGCACTAGGTGCTCCAAGGGTGCCACTCACCTCATCTGTTCCCTTGTGCGATGTGCCCTTTAGGACGCACTACATGCTCCAAGGGTGCCACTCCCCACTCTCCATTTTTCTTGCGCGACGTGCCCTTCAGGACACACCACGTGCTCCAAGGGTGCCACTCGCCTCTTGACTGAATTGGTAGACATCAATAACCCCTGGAGTCAATACTTCGCCAAGTGAACTTTTGGGAGACTAAAGGCCTCTAAGGAATAAGGCCCCCCTTATTGCGCGCCCCTAAGAATCATCGTCAGCGACTGTCGCAGTCTGCCCTCACGGCATCGTGGGTCCTCTCGAAATAGGTAATCGTTAACCTACAGTTCGAGCCATGGCGGGTGTAACACACCCACTACAGCATAATAAATTTTCCACCTTTTCTCGAGGTACAAAATCCCCGAAGTCCTACGGGGGCTTAGCGCAGGCTATCTCTTCCCTTTTTCCACTTCCATGTGATCGTTGGTTATGACCATAGGCCAAACAACTAGGCACCTTTTCGCATTTTGCGACTCAGCGATATAAGTGAATCGAGTCTTTCGACTCTGCAAACCCCGAAATGCCAAAATGCCGAACCCCGAAAGGGTTGGCGAGTGACAAGCTCCCCGCTTGGGTCTTATCCACGTGACCCTGTTCCATGACGATGCTTTAAATCGACAAAGCACTTACTGTCTTTTCACGATGCGATGTCTCTTCCTCTCCCTTTCGAATCCCCGAAACTCCGTAATCTCTGAAGTTCCCCTCCAAAGGGAGATCAACAGCTCTAAGCCTCCCCCAATCCGATGGTCCTGACCGTATCGGGATTTCAGAAATCGGGAGTTCGAAATGCAAGAGAGTCAAGTATTTTGACTCTTCAAACCCTGAAACCCGATACTCAAGTTCTTGTATGAGATCCAACGACTCTCGATGTCTTGGATCCAACGGTTCAGATCTTTTTGGAGTTTCGTGAACCGGGAGTTCACGATGCAACGACTCCAAAACTCTTGTCACTCCAATCCCCGAATCTCGATATGGGGATTCGTGTAGGAGATCAACGATCCTCGAGGATTTGGATCCAACGATCCACGGGATTTCAGATCTTTCCCTGAACTCCGACCGCTCACCAGGCATCTCCTCTGATGGATGATCTAGATCCTTTTAGAACTCCTCCTTTTTGCCACAGAGCGCATCGGGGTTTCGGGTATCGGGATTTCGCGACTTGCTAAGACAAGGGTTCTTTCCCTTTGGTTTCCCGGGTGCTGAAACACCGAAATGTCGACCCAAATCCACGTGTCCCTCTGATGGACAGCTGCGACCTTTACCCACGATCAACCATTATGATCTTTTCAGGATGATCAACGGCATGATCAAATCCCCGCTTTCTCAAACTTATTCACACTTAAAACTATTTTGGGGTTTCGGTTATCTTGATTTCGCGACTCACGATGACCAGGGTTCTTGCCCTTTGATTCCCCAAGTGCCGAAACACCGAAACGCTTACCAACCACCACGTGCCCTTATAAAAGGACGGTCCAGATACTCCGACGAACCTTGGGGATCTACGGTCCCGATTTCTTCGCTACTCACGAAGATAAAATAAAAGGGTTGAGGCATTTAACGCTCTCGTTTCTTCCTCCAATCTAACGGTCATGACTGACCTTAGAACTTCCGACAGGATCTCATCCGTGAATCGATACTTATCCACACTTTAAACTAATTCAGGGTTTTGGTTGTCGGGATTTCATGACTCGCGATGACTAGGGTTCTTGCCCTTTGATTCCCCGAGTGCCGAAATGCCAAAACGTTTACCGAACGCCACGTGTCCTTATGAATGAATGGTTCTGGTACTCTCACGGACCTTGGGAATCTACGGTCCTGATTTCTTCGCTACTTACAAAGATAAAAGAAAAGGGTTAAGGCATTTAACGCCCTCGTTTCTTCCTCCAATCTAACGATCGTGACTGACCTCAGATCTTCCGACAGGATCTCATCCGTCAATTGATACTTATCCACACGCTGCCATTTTGGGATTTTGCAAATCGGGGTTTCGGGACTTGAGAGTACGAGAGGGCTCACACTTGGATACCCCGGGTGTCGAAATGCTGAAATATCGAGATTTTAAGAGGATCATTCTTCCTCGTGCAGGATTACTAAGACTTGCACCTTCAAATCCTTTTTCAGGTTCTTGGTAAGCTTTCCAAGAAGGGTGTCTCTATGGGGAGATCTATCCAAGGTATTACCTGAGACAGATAAGGGTATAGATTTCCTGAGAACAAACTTGAAGTTTGAATTAGATCGGTATACATATATATAGCGATTTATAAAACATAAGACATACATAGTCTTTACATTATAAGCATGCAACCACCATTTCTGGTCAAAACACCACACAGATAGTCTTATACTGAAACCATTTATAATTGCACAGACTATGATCATAAATGTCAAAATATACATTTCAAGATGCAAGATGTAAAACACTTATCAGAAATAACACCAGATGTGATTGCAATTGCTGAGAGGGGTGCTCATTTCCACCCAACCATAGGCTCAGCAACTCCCAACGGATTTACCACTAGCCACCCCCGAGCTGAGACCACAATGCTGCGAGACTGAGTCTCTGTTCGCTAGTGACTGAGAGCGAAGGTTACTCTCCTTCTTCTCTTCTATCACTCACTCTGTATTTTCCAGAGTTTTTTTCCTCTTTTCTTTCCTTCCCTCACGTATGCCCCCTCATCGCACACTATTCCTGCCTTTTCTCTTTTTGGCGAGGTTGCGTGTGGCACGATATTCCTCGTGGTGGTCAGTTCTGAGGACTCTACGAATGGGTGGTTCACCCCCATCCCTCATTACTCATGAGGATCCATTTACCTACCAACCTGGCGAGTCATTTAATTTGGGGCTAGCGAGCCGCTCTTGGTTCTCCAGGCCAGTGAAGTCCAAATATGGTATTGGTTTCGGTGGAAGTTAACGCCACCATTCCAGGTGCCTTCCACCACCTTTCTTCAGCCATCGTGGTCTCTTTTTCAGCACATCCCCTCTCAATAGTCCTGCAATATATATATTCATAATATTATTCACGTCCATTCACATCACACATTCACATTTCTAAGTTTGCCACGATACTTGGCCAATATAGTTATTTTTACAGATTGGGGGAAACATGGTGTTACAACGGGAGTGCTAGTAGGCTCTGGTAGGGTTGTTGTCCACACCTCTCCCTCAACATCTCTGGTAGTCGTGCGTGACCCCTTTACTCCATATGTGAGTCTGGTCGGCAAGCTATCGTCAACCTGCATCATCAAAAAATCATGTCAGAATATATCCATATCATATCATCTAATCAGATGCACTAATATCAAAGTAAAACAATCAAACCCCAATGGTACACTCCCTGAATCGATCTGGAGTCCAAGGGGTTCCATCGAGCCCTCGACATCCTCTAGGTCCGTAATCCTGCACACTCAGTAAAATCGAGTCAATAGCACCTGTCTACGTCAAAGCGGTAAAACAACATGTCATCAACCCATAACGCCTCATAATCAAAATCAAAAGTTTTAATAGCATAATAATCCGGATCACTTGTGAGCAAGTGTCCTCAAAGAATAAGTTCGCACAGTGCGCCAGAGCGGGATGTTACATATTTCCATTAGTTCATTTACAATTTGTGTATAGTCTTCACCTTGGCTACCTTTATGAGATAACATTGTCCCATCCTTCTTCACAATAGAATTTTGATTATGTTTTATGCCTTTAGAAATCATATCACCATCTTCATCAATATTTATGATAGTTTCATGTCACTGTCCTGCTTCATTCCTTGCACAACCTGTAAATATACACAAATAATTAGTTTTAAATATATAAGGCTCTCTACCCTCACTTGATGCCTCTGTCGTCATCTTCACATGTTGATCTGGAATTTCCCAACACTCCATGAGACTCTTAACAAGTCTCTTTTAATGATCTCCATCATCTTCCTCTCCAAGGAATAATCCTTGCTATGGTTCACAAATGTGAATTTCCTCTATCCAAGCACTCAATTTGTGCTTTCACTTCTTCTTCAACTTTTCCTCCGTCCTGAGGTAAACATTCATTATTTGCATCAATTTATTCATACAAAAATGCATAATACGCCACTTGACCTTCTTCTTCACATTCCAACACCATCTCCGGTCTTCATTGCTTTCCCGTAGCAACTCCAAAATTATACTAAGTCTTTCCTTCTCTTCGGTAGATTCCCTGTCAAACTCTTCTTGACTCATCTTTCTTCCAACTTCTTTGGCATCCTCTTTCCTTTGGCCATGGAATATCTCTAAACCCTTGTCATGACTATTAGTAGTCATCTCCATCTCCTCCCTTTGTGAACTTCTCCTTTTCCACTATGAGTTGCATCAAGCCTCCTCTGTAGTAAGTCTCTACACCTTGCCACTCAATACCTCATCAATCTTCATCTCAAGATTGACCTCTAGGTATCCTTGTGGTCCTATATCCTAAAACCTTCTAAGAACTCCTACTCCTTAGCTTCGAAAGCTGTAGGCTTCTACACTCCACTCACTTCCTCTTGAGAATTGCATTGGTCCTTTTCTCTTCAAGCAATTACCACAACTTCACCTTGTTGTGAGGGTCCTTCTACCACAAGCTTCTTTCCTTCTTCAAAATCCTCTTCTACTGCTATCTGTTAACTAACATTAACAATGTTAATTAAACCCATAGATTAATCATAAAACATTAGATTAACACCTACAAGATATGTTTCAAGATCTTGTCCTCAAACATCTCTCCCCAACTCTGCTTCTTGGTTGGAATGGCCTCAAATTTACAACTTCAAAGTTCCTATGTTGAACTTTGCCCATGTATCCTTTGTACATTGTCATTAACCTTCACAAGCTTCCTTCTACGGTTTCCCTTTTTCAATTTCATTAAGACAATGTATATCCAATTCCATTTTATGTTACAACCTTCTAGCTGTAAATCATTATCACAATATCTCCCTCTACTGTGATAATCATTCAGATCTGTACTACAATAATCCTTTCCACTATGTCCAACATCTCTTAAACTCTAAAGAGCGTTACTGTGCACTAATACCAAAAATGAACTCTGTTCATTTAAAGTATTCTATCTGCAATTCACTTGCTCTGATACCAAAAAAGATGATCTCCCGGCCTAAAATCCCACATATACAGAGTATGGATTAACTTTGTTGTAACTTTAGAAATTGAGCTGCTCTATAACTCTTAATTTGGGCCCAAAAATCCTCTTTTGTATTTGAGAGAAGCGCTTATCCTAAGCTCTCCTTGGATCAATGCTAAACTCCCTTTCAAGATCCAAATGCTTTTCTCGTCTAGCACTAAGATTTGTATCCTCCACGGGACCCAACAATATAACCTTGCACCAAAGATTTATTTGCTAACTTATTTATCTTTAACGCCCAATATTTTGTCTCAACACATGACCGAGTGTTATGACCAAGTGCTTAGGTCATTGACACTTATATTAATAGACCATCAGACTCCTCTTTCTCTCTTTTATATCAAAATTATCTATCAAACTTCTCTTCTTGTGGTTCACTCCGAAATTCCAAACTCCGACGGGCCTTCTCTATAATGGAAGACTGTTATGTGTCCTTTCTTCTAGAACTGTTGATCTGGGTACTTTGAATGTATTTGTACCATTTATTTGGGATAGGCCTTGCTTTAGGTCTATTAGACTCTTGTTTCCCCGATCCAATAGATCAACCTTTGTTGTTGATCTCTCATGATCAACGATCATGACCCACTCGCCTTGTTCTATTGTGATCTTGTTTTCAACGGTCAATTGACACGTATCCTTTCCAATACCATAGATCTATCTTGTTCTAAGTATATCCTCACCATTGATCGAAACCTTCCTTTCACTAAACCCTTCCGACCATTTACAACACCAATGGACATCGAACTAATCACATCCATCATTGATCTTTATCCTCCGATTAATTTACACCGTTGATCGGACTTATCCTCATCGAAGTATCCTCTAGCTAATGTGCTAAGAAAATCTATACTTTGATGGACTTAAGTGAACCTTCTCCGTCGATCTACGAGGATTAAGGGTCAAGATCTCTTATGGGTTTCAAGACTTAAAACAATCCCCAAAATTGTAGTTCTTAGTGGTTGATCCTTCCAGTGATCAATGGTGATCCTTTACTTTGTTGATTCGATCTGATGGCACAAATATAGAGACAAATCTATGGTCACGACTTGATCTTAAATTTGATCCGACGTTCAATGTTCCTCGATAGTTTACAAGGGAATTTGAGCTCTGTTATAACTAATGACTCTTGTTGTTCACTGGATTTCGCTACACACTTATTCCGGTAATCGGATGAGGCTTGATTCTTCCTTCTCAAGCTCGTCCCTTTGCATAGATATTTAATGAAGATCTGAACCTGTAAAACAATTTTGAAAGAGTCTTCTAGCAAAAAAAACCTCAATTTGCAACAACTCTGAAAGAGTATGATTTGGACTTCAATCACTCAACACAGGGACACTTACACAATGAAAGGGATATTCAACTTCACATTGACACAGAGAGCCGACAAACATAAAGATATCTATTAATGAATCTTTGTACATAAGTTTACATAAGGCCTTCATGCCCTTCTCAAAATGGTTTACATTTAATTGGCCTTTGATTTGGCCTTCAACCACACTTGGCCTTTCACACTCTTCCTATCCTCTCTCTCTCTCTAACTCAGTCTTGTCATATCCATATTATGTCTCTTCCCGTAGGCTTACAAACTTAAAGGTGTAATTTGAGCTGTCAATTAGTTAAGACCATACTTAGACTCCACAAAATCTGTAACGTATCTCTAGGATCTCTCAGATCCATAATATCCCCAAGAGATCTACACCTCACTTTAAGATCTCTCTAAATCTCACAAACTCTCAAGATATGTTGAACCAAGGTAGATTCGATTACATCCAACAACTTTTATCCTATGCAATTCTTCTAGAATTCAATAAAACAAAGCAAATTACAATAATTTACAATTAGGGAACCCACTCCCTTAGTAAATCCAAATACCCCTTAGGCCTAATCAACAAGGTTTATTTTGGAGGGAAAATGCTCCCTCATCACAATCCCACCCATGAATGATGTATCAAGTAAAAAATCACACTAAAAATGGCCTAGGATGACTATCCATAAATCCGAAGGGTTAACACTAACTAGATCATTCATTGGCAATTTCGAAAATAATGAATGTCTAGGATTAACCTTCATAATAATGTCACACACCACATATATCAAGAATGTGAATTTCACTAGTGTCACTATGAAAGGATGGAATATGTTGCATATGCTCACATTGAAAAAAAAGATTCATGTCTACATTGTTTGCCACTTAGACACAAAAGAACTGTAGATTTGTGTAAGTTTTAAACATATGCAATTGAAGCAATGTATATAGATTCTTAAGAAAAATAGCAAAAACAATAATGGTACACACATAGTACACAGAGATTTACCCTGGAAACTCTTAATTGGGGAAACCAACCTAACTTAGAACAACACCTCTATCTTCTTCATTGCATTAACTTAACCATTCAAAAAACAATATCTATGTATTTTATAGTATCCAAAACCCTAATCCATTAACTTGAATTAGATTACAACCCTAATCTCTTAACTAAGAGTAAATTATAATAGGTCGAAAAACCATTGGCCAAAAAAGCACAGATACTAGCCAAAATGGACAAAAAAATCACATGCAAAGAATATAATACTAATGGAATTATTGGATTTGCACCTGGGGTAGTCCACATGCAAAGAATATAAAACATCTCCAACACTATCCCATTTATTGTTTTCTTTTAAAAATAAGGGGCCTAGGATTTATAAGGTCACAGGTTCAAGGCAATAATGCCTATTTCTTATTTACACCAAGAGAACTTCTCCGTATTGACATACTTCATTAATGAGTCTGCAACATTCTTCAAGCTGTCAAAGTTATCTACCAACACCTTTTGTCTTCAACCATGTCTCTCACAAAGTAGTATTTCACATTAACATGCTTAATCTTAGAATGATAAGCAAGGTTCTTTGCTAGAAAAATTGCACTCTCACTATCACAATCTAAACTTACAACTTGTTATACAGACCCAGTACCTACACTATATCTACAAACATACAACTTCGTTAATTGCATGGGTGGATACCATGTATTAAACTTTTGTAGTTGAAAGTGCAACTACAACTATCTGATCTTGCTCATTCAATTGATTGCCCCTCCAAATAAGTTAAACACATAACCACTCGTAGAGTTTTAGAAATCAAGTTCTTCAAGCCAATCTACATCAACAAATCCCTATACCTATATCACTTTATCTGATCCAGGTCATCCTTGGTAGCATATTGCATAATCTATAGTGCCATGCAAATACCCGAAGGCTCTCTTTATAGTCATCTAATGCTACTTTCCTAGTTTTGAAATATATTTGCTCAAAACTCCCACTACATGGGTAATGTTTGGTTTAGTATAGACCATAACATACATTAAAATCCCAACAACACTAGCATAGGGAACATGGGACATGTGCTCTACCTCTTCCTATGTCCTAGGACACTATTTTGTAGATAACTTTATGCCTACAAAAATATGAACCTTGACTAGTTTACATTCCTTCATATTGAATCTTTGTAAAATTGTATCAACATACTTCCATTGGTTTAACTAAAGTTTTCTATTGGTATGAGCTCTTTTAATCTCCATGCCCAAAATAAAGTTTGCAACACTGAGATCCTTGATCTCAAACTTAGAGGATAGATGATACTTTAACTCCTTGACGATATCCGTATTGTATTCAATTAGAAACATATCATCAACATACAATACCACATAGATAAAGTAATTGACAACTTGCTTGGAATACACACAGTGATCAACATTGCTTCTCACAAATCCTAGTCCTAATATGTAAGTTTTAAACTTTTGATAACACATTTTTGGGGATTACTTTAGGCCATATGGGGATTTGTTCATCTTGCAAACTAGCTCCTTTTTACCCTTCGCTATGAACCCTTCAGGTTTTTTCATGTAGATTTCTCATTCTGAGTCCCAATGTAGGAAAACTCTCTTTACATCCATTTGTTCTACTTCAAGATCAAATGTTGCAACAAGAAACAATAAAAATCGAATGAAAGCCATTTTTTCAACAAGAGATAAAATCTCACCAAAATCAATTCCCTCCATCTAGGAATATCCTTTTGCTACTGGGTGAGCCTTGTACTTCTCCACTCTACCTTCTACATTGAAATTCTTCTTGAACACCCATTTTCTACCAATGGGTTTTCTTCCATCATACATCTTGACCAAGTCCCATGCCTTATTTTTATCCAAGGCCTCCCTTTCTTCAACCATGTCCTTCTATAGTTTATCTTCCTCATAATCAACTACCTCTCTAATAGTTCTAGGATCATCTTCATGAGCTGATAAAATAAAGGTAGAATGCAAATTTGGTGGATCATATATTTATGTTTTACTTATTACTCGATAAAATATCCTTAAGATTGGGGTCCATGGTTCCTCCTCTTCATCAATCCATCTGACTCATCTTCATTCATTGAGTCAAATTCTTTATTCTCCATCTCAAAATATATTTTCTCTGATTCTCCTTCTCTTGGTTCATTTTCATGCTTGGGAGTACTTTTAACTTCCCTGAAGATCACATCGACTATAAACAATCTTCTTTATTACGGGATTCCAAAGATTGTAGCATTTTACTCCATCTTTATAAAAATGAAGATACATTTCTCTGTTTTATTGTCCATCATGCTCCTTTTCTCCTTTAGAATATGAACATAAGTATCATAGCCAAAAACTCTGAGATGCACAAGAGAGGATTTCTTACTAGTCCATGCCTCATGAGGAGTCTTATCAACCAATGTTGTTGTAGGTGATTAGTTTGTCAGATAACATGTAGTATCTACTAGCTCTGCCCATAATTTCAATTATATGTCTATGCTACTGAGCATATTTCTTGCCTTTCCATTAGTGTCATGTTCATTCTTTTTGCAACTCCATTTTTTTAAGGTGTGTACAGATTTGTATTTTTTTGTGCTATTTCACACTATTTACATAAGCGCTCAAAATATTTCCCACAAAAATCTCCTCCATTATTAGTCCTCAATAGTTTTATTTTCTTCTCTGTATAGTTTTCTATAAGATCTTTGAATTCTTTGATTTTTTTGAAAACCTCATATTTATTCTTCAATAAATATAATCATGTCTTCCTAGAGAAATCATCTATAAATGAGACATAGTATAGAGATCCTCCTATAGATGGAACACGTACAACTCTAAGCACATCAATGTGTATTAGCTCCAGGATCCCTTTTTCCCTTGTAGCAAGAGATGGGAATCTAAATGTATTATATTTACCATATACACAATGTTCATAGAAATTGACATCTAAAGAACAGTTAGGGATACCTTCAACCATACCTTTACTTGGCAAAGTAGGAGGGTTGGGTTCTATCCAACATGTCCCATTCTCTTGTGCCAAAGCATTGTCTCTCTATAGGAAGAGTATGAATTCTATCAGTTTCATTCTCAGGAACAATGGTACTGTTACAACCATCAACAATGCATCCCAACAACTTCTTTAGAGTTCTAATCTGAACTCCCCTTAATAACACCATTGCTCCTTGAACCATCTTGCATGTATCCTTTCCAAATATTTTCTACAAACCTGTATCGCTCATCTTACTCACAAATATCAATTTTTTGGCCAATCATGGAATATGCAAAACAACATGAAGAGTTTTCACCCTTCCATCTTTAAGCAACAATCAAACCCTTCCACATCATGTGATTTTGGTTGTCAAGTCATCCCCTAGGAAGACATTACCTCCACTATACTTTTAATATTCTCAAAACCACTCCCCATGAAGAGTCATGTGAAAAAACACACCTGAATCGATTAACCATGCATTGTGATTCCAATGTGTAATTGTAGATGCCAAGTACACATTCCCTCCTTTTTCTGAGGAGGAATTTCCTTCTATGGAAGGAGAATCATCATATCCCTTGTTTTTATCAACATTTTTTTTTATCTACAATCTTTTTAATGCCCAACTTTATTGCATTTCAAACATTTCCTTATAGATTGTCCTAGAGATTTAAATATACCTCTAGATCTAGACTTACCCCTTGAAGAATTATTTTTATTTTTTCTTATAGGGTGACCTCTCACAAATAAGGCATCCTTAGCACACCCTCCATGAATTTTCTCCTCATTTTCTCTAACAACACGAATGCAACTACATCCTCAGACTTTAATGTGGATTGAGTAGCACTACCAATTGCTACAATTGGATTATCCCCGGAGTTTGGAAAAGAACATAACATGGTAATACAATCATCTTCTTCCTCCATCTTAATACCAAGAGAGTCAAGTTGATTTACCAGAGTATTAAAAGAATTTATATGCTATGTCACATAGTCACCATCATCCATCCTAAGATGATACAACTTCTTCTGAAGAAACAACCTGTATACTAGGGACTTTGACTAATACAAATTCCCTAACTTATCCCATAACTTATTTACATTTTCTTCTCTAGAAACATTGAAGAACATTTAATTTGAGAGGTGGAGTTGAACCGTAATTCTCATAAATATATTGGACAAAACCTATTGGTTTTATCCAATATCACAACCCACTCTACCCCTCATATATATATATATATATATATATATATATATATATATATATATATATATATATAGATATATTAGGTTTCCTCCAATACGACAACCCTACCCCACCCCTCATAAATATTGGAGAAAACTTATTGGTTTTCTCCAATATCACCCCTATCCCCACCCTTATACATATATTGGAGAAGACTTATTAATTTTCTCCAATATTTGTAAGAGGGTGGGGGTGGGAGGGGTGATATTGGAGAAAAAAATTTATTATCTTTCTCCAATATCTATATGGGGGTGGGAGGGGTGATATTGGAGAAATTTTTTTATTATCTTTCTCCAATATCTATATGGGGGTGGGGAGGGGGAAGGGTGATATTGGAGAAAACCAATGGGGTTGGGGTGTGATTTTGGATAAAACCAATAAGTTTTCTCCAATATCTATATGAGGGTGGGGATGTGGTGATATATTGGATAAAACCAATAAGATTTGTCCAATTTCTCCCTCCACCCATGAGGTCAGGGTTAGGGGGTGATATTGGACAAAACCTAGTAAGATTTCTCTAATATCGCCATATGAGGGTGGGGGTAGGGGGAGATATTGGAGAAAACCAACAAGTTTTCTCCAATATCTATATATGAGGATGGGGGTGTGGCGATGTATTGGGGAAAACCTATAAGATTTCTCCAAATTTCCCCTTCACCCATGAGGGTGGGGATAGGGGGTGATATTGGACAAAACCTAGTAAGTTTTCTCCAATTTTCCCTATGAGAGTGGGGGTAGGGGGAGACATTGGAGAAAGCCAATAAGTTTTTTCCAATATCGCCTCCCCCACCCCAAATCTCATACATATATTGGAGAAAACTCTTACTGGTTTTCTCCAATATCACCTCTCATATGAGGGTGGGGGCGGGGCATGATATTGGAGAAAACCTATGTGGGGGTGGGGAGTGATATTGGAGAAAACTAATAAGTTTTCTCTAATATCATTCTATGAGGGTGGGTACATGAGGATATATTGGAGAAAACTTATGTGGGTGGGGGGAGATATTGGAGAAAACCAATAAGTTTTCTCCAATATCTCCCCATGTCCCCACCCTCATACATATATTAAAGAAAACTTAATAGTTTTGTCCAATATCACCCCCCACATGGGGTCGAGGGGTGATATTGGAGAAAACAAATAATTTTTCTCCAGTATCTCCTATGAGGGTGGGGGTGGAGGGAGATATTGGAGAAAATTAGTGGGGGGTGATATTGGAGAAAATCAATAGGTTTTCTTCAATATCTCTCTATGAGGGTGGGGGAAGGGGTGGGAGTGAGGGGAGATATTGGAGAAAATTTATTGGTTTTCTCCAATATGAGCCCCCACCTCCAATCTCATACATAGATGATTTTTTCTCAAATATCTCCTCCCACCCCCACCTCGAAAAATAGAGGGTGGTGATGGGGGGAGATATTGGAGAAAACTTGTTGGGTTAATTTTTCTCCAATATCTCCCCCCACTGAGAAAATAGCCAGTAGGGGTGGTGGGGATATTGGAGAAAAATAAGTGGGAGTGGGGGGAATATTGGAGAAAACTTATTTTCTCCAATGTCACCCCCATTGAGAAAATAGAGGGTGGAGGTGGAGAGAGATATTGGAGAAGTTTTCTCCAATATCAGCCCCCATTGAGAATATAAAGGGTGGCGATGGAGGGAGACATTGGAGAAAACTATTGAATTTTCTCCAATATCACTTGCCACCCCTACCCTCATACACATATTACATTTTCTCCAATATCTCCCCCAAACCTCACCCTCATACATGGATTAAGTTTTCTCCAATATCTCCTGCATCCCCCACCATCATACATGGATTACATTATGAGCATGGGGATGGCAGGAGATATTAGAGAAAACTTATTTAATTATGGGGATGGGGGTGGGGGAGATATTGGAAAAATGAAACCCACCCTCATACATGGATTACATTATAATGGGTCAAAAAACCATTGGCTGGAAAAATACAAAAAACAAGCCAAAAATGGATTAAAAAAAATCACATGCAAAGGAATTAATGGATTTGCACTTGGCGTGGTCCACATGCAACAAATATAACATATCTCCAACAATTCAAACCCGCCTCTCTATCATGTTTTTCCTTTAAAAAAGACACAATGGTAACTTCTTGTATATTGTATATCATGAACATACTTCTATACATGAAATGATTAATTCATATTTGTTTTCAAGTAAAATTATTATAGAAATTGCTTAATAATATTTTAAAAAATATATCAATATTTACATCATATTTTCTCATAGCCACACGATGTATTGATGCAAGAAGAGTAAACTTCTTATCTACTATGCATATACAATGTTCAAACACTTGGAAAAAATTGTGTATTTTTCCATGATTAGTACACATTAATTTATATACAAAGCACATGAATTATATCTAATGCTTGGTACACGAATGTATACCATATTAGATTCTTGTAGAGCCTTTAAACAAGCAAAGGGGAATGTTGAGGGTTGCTAAATGTGAAAAACAATATGTTGTGAGAAGAATGTGACACATCTCCTACAAGGTCTTGTACACACTCAACGCTTTATTTGTGACATGTGTAGGGCTCCATTCTTCTCTCTTTGTTGAATATTTCGGTATGAATTCATCTTCTGTACTCGTGATTGTTCCTCATGAAATGCACTGTTTATTATTCATGGAACTATTTCTAAGAAGTGTTGGCTCATTTAGAATTGGAGGATGGTAAACATATCCATAACACCTTATTTTAAAAGTGGTTCATTAATGTTTCAAGTCTAGCCCTTATACTTAGTTGAATTTTAAAGAAAGCTCATAGACCATTCAAAGTACCTAGGATATGTCAATGCCACTTGGAGCTCTGAGAGGTATCCAACGAGTAAGAATTTGTTTACATCATCATGTTGACATGGCAAGTTCGTTTTGCCAAGATCACTTTCAGTGGTTACCATCATAAATGTCATGGTGGTAGATACATTGTCATGTGGAGCCTTTTGAATGCTTTGAGCAATGTCTTGTTATAAGTGCTCTTCCTCTTATACAAGTGCAGCAGGGGATGATATTGTGCATTTATAGAAATCCATATCCTTGTGCATTCCTTAACAAAGTCTTCCAAATCTACTGGAAATCCTAGACCCAAAATGTTTTATATGATTTTGTTTTGGTTCTTTGTTAGGTTTATTGAAACAATTTTGTAACATGAAAAAATAAGGGAATGAATTTCCCTGAGAACCTGGATAGGAAAATATCATAAAATAGGATTACATAATGCATCGTGTTCATGGAATAAATGACGCAAGTGAAGAAAACAAAAGACCCTAAGTTAACGTGGCCAAGGACCCAAAATCCTTATCAATTCGAGTGTTGGGTGTCTTCAATTCCATGAAAGCACTTACGTAATGATGATGTAAGCAAAAAATATTCCAACATATTTTGGTAAATTATGGATAACACACTTTTTCAACAATAACTAAACTTAAGAGGATCCTACCATTTTGTTATCAATAATTATAATGCTACATGAACCACCCAAAATGACACAAGCTCCTCCTTTCTTTATATAACATATCCATCCCACAATTTTCTTCAATGTTCCATTCTACCATTTAGGGAATGCATTAGTTATTTAAAAAAAAAAATAGTATACCCTTTACTCTATAAAAGCTCAACGCCCTCCCTTGGACCGAGATCAATAGCATATATGATTATTATATTTCCTTGTACATTGTAAATGCATACGATAATTATGAGGTCTCTTGGTCCCTTATCAAGTGAATACGGGAAAATGATTGGAATATGCCATAAGGCTGACCACTAACTTTTATGCTATATAATAATTTGCTTATGTTTCTTTAGAACATAAAACATGGTTACCTAAAGAATAATCTCAAACACTTAATTTGGTAGTTTTTTGGGCATTATGAGTTATTATGATATAAGAAAAGCTCATGCTATTGTAACATGATGACAAATACGTACCACTTATACTACATAGAGAAATCAATTCACCATCCACTTGAAATTTAAGCGAAAAAATTATTGTGTAGCATTACTTCTATTAGCATGATATCGTAAGATGCTCATGTTTTTTTCAACGTTAATTTAAATAAATAAATAGGTATTATTTGTTTTTGTTTAATTATAGTTTTTTTTTATTTGTTTTTACTAGCTTATAGCTTATAATGTAAGAGGGTTGATGCATCACAAATGAGTTCATAAGCATTGAATCGACAACCAGATGAAGACTAAACTCTACACTGATCAACTAACTTACAGTCTAGTTCAAATCCAGAGGTGGGTAGGGTATGTATACCTCCATAGATTTTACTAGTCAAATCGTTGGGCGGAGGGGGTCCCTTGTCCCACAAACAAGGGGGTCTCATACACTAATTTGGTGTCTGGCTTGGTTGTAACCTTAAAAATAGATTATTATTATTATTAAAATTTTCATTGGTTTTGTCTCCATTGGCATATCCACTATTTAATTTATTTGACATAGAATCAAGAAATGAGAACCACATGGAAATATGCATGTAGCAAGCATTTTACGAAGGGCATTGCATTGTAAGGTGTGTGAGGGAGATGTAGTGTAACATGTGCAAAGTAAAAGGAAGTTGGAGACCATTACGATGCATATATATCACCAACTTATAAGTTAGCTTTGCAAAGCCACCGAGGTTATGGAAGGGTTTGGAAATTTATTGAGGGTCACACACACTTTTAGCTAATGCTAGTTTAATATGTCCCATGATTACTTAGATAATTATTTGAATGTGTAAATTGAAAGAGAAAATGGTTTTTGGCATCCTCCTTTCTAGATATGTATTGTTCAATCCTTTCACAGTGCATTTGCGAGACGTTACTCATACCTTATAAACAAACAATCCTGCAGACAATAACCAAAGATTCATGTAATGCTAGTCAAACAAGTCCACATTCCTACTAAAAATAATTAAAATTTGATGGTGGATAAGTACAAGGATACCAAGGAATCCACCTCTAATGTCAATTAGACAAAGCAATATTGCAAGGAGAAGGCTAGACAATCTCAAAAAACAAATTAAGTAATTATATTTCCATATATTCTAACATTCTCTATAATTATTATAATTATTTCTCTTCAATGTGTATTTTTCTAAAATCTTCTGTGTCAATTGGGGATTTTACTGTCGTTGATGTTACTATGGTGGTGGTTTATATGTGTTATATTGTGTATAGAACCCAAGGGGTTATCTCAACCAATTGTTGTTAATATTGTTGGGAATTTGACTAGTTTAGTGCTAGCACGTGCCTGGCTTGAATTCCCCTAGGTTAGACGCACTAGTCTATGCCAATGACTGCACTAGGGATGGTTTCTTTGTGAGGCTTTCCTTGGAAAAAATATTGTGTTGCACAAAGGATGAAGGAACCTACTCAATAGAAAAAGGTCTTTCAATCAATTAATCAAGGAAATGAATGTAAATTGGTTTGATGCTTTAGTTGCATAGATTACCCCTCAGGAAGTTAAAAAAATGTTTAAGCTCCTAATTGGTAACTCTAACTAATGAGGAAGAAGAAAACAAAAAAATTAAGGAAGACATACTTTTCGGATATATATTTTTTTCAAGGAAAATGTTACGAGATCCCCCCTCTTCCCCAAAATATCCAAATGGAAGGAGGGTCAACCACAAGCCACAA
>ML784223.1:770624-787348 GCA_009831015.1 Picea engelmannii | reverse complement strand
GTATGAATTGATTTGATGTGTTTTTTTAATCAATGTGGATGTAAATTTCAACATTTATGATTGTATTTTAAGTTTTTAATTGATAATATATAAAATGTTTTATTTGTATTAATTGAATGTTTTTTTATTTAAGTTTATATAGGTTAGTTAATGTTTGGTTTTGAATCATCTGGATGGGATGTTGGAAATTGGAGCCATGACACTCCTTACGTGTCAAATGGATGTCAACATGTATATGAATACCATGTGCAGTGATGGAAGGGAAGGGGAGATGTAGTGCAAATAGCTTAATGATGAATTGGCATGTCTCGATGATGTATGAGGCTCTGGAAACTGGGTGGAGGTATGATAGTTTGCATCATGGAAGATTCCAAGCCAATTGTTTCTCAGTTGGAGCAGGAGGTTAACCATCGTATAATGTTGGTTGTGGGCATTTGGAATTTGGGCTATTTGGAGGATATGAGGACCACACCCAGGGTCTCGACATCCCTTGCCCATTTTTGGATGAAAAGAACCACCACACAGGTACCATTTTCCTCTATCTAATTATGTTTCTTTTCGTTTCTTTGGGCAACCTACTTTCAAGAATTATCGGGAGGGTTTTTTGGTAAACCAACCTGCAAAGGTCTAGGGGACATTAGTTCTCTCCTCCTCTGTGGGTGGAAGGTTCGACCTTCCTAAAGTGGCTCACTAGTTTTCTTCTTTCCCCTTGATGGCCTGAAGATAGTACTATAGACCACATATGTGTCTTTCCTTTTATATCACCTATCTTCCACCATAAACTTAGTTTAGCAACTTGGTCGAAAGAAAGGCTAGAACCTACTCTATGAAATCCCCTATCCATGAAGAGACCCACTATGTTATCAAGGTTGAAAAGGAAGCCCAAGAAGTGGCCAATTTCTACCATAATGGGTTCCCTAAATAAATTAAGGAAAAAATAAATGAGATGGATGAAATCAACATAGAGAAAAGGCAGAAACTATCAAATGAACAAATTTAAGAAGAGTTTGAAGGGTCKGTACAAGRCACCGGATTCTCAAGAACAAGGGATATTAAGTTTTTAAGGATATCTTAARCATATTGGTTGATCAAGGCCCTTATTTCCTAGGTTATTGAGGAAAGGGGCTTGTAATTGCAAGCTATCCTCCACAAAATCAACTTGATGCATGGAAAATTTATAACAAATTTTAGAGAAGAGTATAGGGTTGAAATTKTAGTTTCCTAGACCCARATTGAAAACACTAATGCAATGGAGATGAAGGATGAATCCCCTCGTTTTGTGGGCACATAGTCMAAAMCTATCTTTATWGAGGWGGACCCCCTACCTTCTATTGCAACTCAAGAGGGACATGTGCAAACTAATGGCACARATGGCTAGCCAATTGGAGAAATTTTCTTGCATCCTCYTACTTAATATARCGATGTTTTTATTTTATCTAWTTTTTTTGTCATTGTAATGTACGTTCACTCTTAATATCAAAAGTAGGGTTTACTAGTCTAACATTTTACCGATGGMAACAATATGCAAATAAAAYAAAACAAACAACACATTAAGACCATTTACAACATAGAAAGCCTTCTTCTTAATTACTATGATATAGTTTCACATTACACCAATCAACATAAGGTCAAGTTTCCCATATTTAAATGCAAGGTCTAGATTCTAACTTCTCTACACAACAAAATCAAGTTGAAGATCTCAATTTAATTAGAACTAGCACTTCACAATTTGTCACATAATACCCTTTTAAGATGGTGACACTTAAGCATAGATAACATAACCAAATTACAATAAGCATAAGAACATGATTCACATATTGTCTCTATTTCAAAAGTTCCTCAATCATTTCAACTCATCCATTCCCTAGAATCTCTTAGATGGAGGTTGTATTCTCTCCAAAAGAGGACAGTCCTAGGGTTTAAAGTTAAGGTCCTTAAGCTCATGCATATAACACCTTCTCCCTTGATTAGAAGTGTGATTCCATGACCATTAGGGTCATATTAAACATAAGGAAATGATTTTTTTTTAAATCTACAGGCTTCTTACCTAATGATTATTTAATCTATAGACCTCTTGTCTCATTATTCACCAATACATAGTTATGGAGAATGATATAAAATCTTACATAAAATAAAATCATGGTATTGAGGCCAAAACATGATACAATCCATCATACAACAGAGGTGAATACCTCACAATAATCTACAAAATCATTTACAATAGTTACACAATAATCTATGCATAACTTTCATATAATTTCAAGGGTATGGGGGATATAGCCTCATCTTTCTTTCAAGAGGCTAGCGTAAGAGAAAAAATAGTTCAAACCAATCAATAATCATCTCATTTAATCCCTTAAAAATATTCCATCAACCATCACTTTTCATATACAACAAACACAAATTGTTTGGGGTATGGGGGATTTGAGTATCCCTTCTTGACTTCACTGTATTTTCACCTTTTGGGGAATGAAACAAATGAATCTAATTCTGAAATTTGGTGAGCATGTGTATATTAATATCAACTACTTTTTGTTAAAATTGAATGTCAATGGACATTGTCTGGCCAAGTTATAGTAGAATTTCATCTACATCGATTTTGTGTTTTTAGGAGTCATACGTACAATTCCGAAGCTGATTTTTGGTGAGCATGTAGATATTGATTTCAGCTACTTTTTGAAAAAATTGGAATTCCAATAGACACTGTATGAGAAAGTTATATTAGAATTTCATCTACATCCATTTTGTGTTTTTAGGAGTCATATTGACAAATCTGAAGCTGATTTTTGTTGAGCATGTAGATTTTGATTTCAGCTACTTGCTATTAAAATTTGAACATCAATGGACACCATATGGCCAAGTTATAGTAGAATTTCATCTACAACCGTTTTGCGCGTTTAGAAGTCATACCAAGAAATCTAAAGCTGATTTTTCGTGAGCATGCATATATTGATATCAACTACTTTGTTTTAAAATTTGAACGCTAATGGACATTGTATGGTCAAGTTATAATAGAATTTCAACTACAACCATTTCACATTTTTAAGGGTCACATACAGGCAAATCAAAGGCTAATTTTTGGTCATAATGTGGGGATGTGTACTAGCTAACTCCACTCCAAATTTTGTCTTTATTAGACTTCATATGAAATTGTTTCACTCAAAATAAAAATTAAATGGTTTTCAATGCATTTCTATAAACAACTTGCATGCATGAGGTTTATTGATGCATTATTATACAAATTTTTCAATTTAATAACTTATAAAAAAAGCCATTCACTCAATTAAATCTACATAATTCTCACGGCATGAGCTCAAAATAAATAATGAACATGCATGTACATTTCATCATGATTGAAATGTAAATAAAATAAAAATAAAAATAGTACACTTATCTTTCAGAAAATGAGTTCCAAGGCAACTAACTGTGGTGAACCATTTTCCTCCCAACCATAGGCAAATCCTTTGTGAATGCCACCCCCGTGTTGGGCTATGAGACCACCAGGGTGAAGAAGAGTTGTCAAAACTCCCAAATCACTCTTCTCTTTAGCACAAGCTTCTAATCCAACCCAAAAAGTTAACAAAAGTGTAGAGGTTCAAGAAAGTACTTCCCTCCTCAGTCTTGGTGTCTAATTCCACATGATAGTGCCTCTTTCATCTCTCCATGGATCCTATGATAGTGGGGTTGCTCTTTTTTCATCAAGAACTCTATTCTCTCCTTCAAAAGTCTCTTTTTTCTCCACCATCTCTTCCTAATTCAAATTCTTTTTTTTTTTTTGCATGAATGAAGGATATGGAAAGGTGTAAGTTTTAAACCTATGAAGTAAAGCAATGCATACAAATTCTTAAGCAAAACATAAATTAATCAATGGCTCATACACATAGTTTAGATAGAAATTACAAACCGCAAAAAGACAGACTAAGAAGTTACGGACCAGAGTCTTCTTGCGTAGTTTTCCTAGCGCGCATCTCTGACAAAGGTATTATGTAAAATTTTAAGCATTAAATTATCTAGTTGGAATTAGCTAGTTTTTTATTCAATTGGATTATATGTATCAACAAACTCCATGATTTGTTATAGAAATATGTTCATGGTATTAAGTAAGATAAAATAATGAATTGGTCTCACTTGTAAAATGGCAAATGCTGAACATGAAATGCAACTGTTTGTTACGATTTGTTAAATGTTCCATTGCATCATGTAATGTACCGAGAGGATAACTTTCTAATTTGTGATTGAACATCAGAGAGCTCTTATTTTTACAAGAATGGTAATCATTCACAATGAAAATGGATATTGTGTCATAATAAAGAGGACTATCCAAAAACAAAAGTGTTACACATCAAAATTACTCATTACGATGATGGCCTAGTGTCGTCATTACCAATGTCGCAAGTGTTGCATTTCACCCACAAGTGTCGCTAATATCATACTGTCATCTTGCCTATGTCATGTCTCAGATGACATTATCAAGAACACTTGCAAGACACCTCAAAAGACTGGTTTTGAAGAGGAGAAGTCATTTGACAAAGAGTACAAGTATTTTGCCATGGAAAAATCCACTCAAAAATCAATTTTGGAAGACAACGCTCCCCTATACACTGTCAGGGAGTGCCAACGCTCTATGACCTCTTTTGGGGGAGTGTTGCAACGCTCTGTGCCCCATTCTGAGGGAGCGCTGGCCTTTTTTGAGCGAATCTTTGGATTCTTGAGAGAAATCAGGGAAGAATCCCTTCATATCTGGAGTTGGTTGGATTCGGATCTGAGGTCAAGGCTCGATATTAGGGAAGATCCACAACTAAAGGAGAAGAATCTTCAACTTATCCCAAGAATATCTTAAGTGGTTATGCCTCTCCAAGCCTATATAAGGAGGCCTCTTCATGGTGAAAGGGGAGACATTGTGAAGCATCAAACTTATGATCTCATCAAGGAGATATCATTGAAGCATCAACATTCTGTGTGTGGATTATTTGAGCAAGGGTCTAGACAAAGAGAGCTTGGTGAAGCTGCTACACCTACATCCATGGCTGTAAGCATCTCACTTTGTTTTCATTAATATAAATCTATGCTTGGCCTATTTCCTTTAAAGTTTGTGTACGTTTCATAGACTTGTTTCTGTTATAGATCCATTATGAAGCTAATCATGGTAGAGTAGGAAGTATGTTTCATTGTTATTGCTCATTGTATTTCAGGACCTTCTAAATAACTTGGAGATCAAGACCAGCCTAGATCAAGCAAGGACAAACGTCGGTAAAAGGTATTTACTCTTCTTCCTTCTTCTTCTTTGAATAGTTTAGCTTCATGAAAAGGAATGTCAGTGTCCACAATAGCACTTTTCTGTCTTGGTCTTAGGAGTCTAGAGCCCAAGAGAGAATCCACTTGTCCACAGGGGGATTTCTCTGTAACAGAAATTGGCGACACCACTGGGGAAGTGCCCTCTTTCCGGATAAAAATATGGGAGCCCCTCTTTTCGAGAGACCGGTCAGGAAGTATACATATTCCAACTTGATGGTAAGAAGTTGCATCCCAATTTGGAACCCTTGTTCCACAACGTTCCATAGCCCGATCATATGCTCGAGAAGAAGAATCTCTTTCTTCATTTTTTTCATTTTGAATAACTTGAGGAGATAGCAATTCCTCAATGCAGCTCTTGATCGGGGACTTTGCAAGGCAGACACATCATTGATATCATGCTCTCTTTCTTTCCACTCGATCATGACTATTGCCGAAATTTCCTGCAATCATCAACAACCAAAATTCATTAGTCACGTTTGTCAGCAATTTTTGGTCAATTGAAAAACTTAAAAAAAAAAATTGTTTGCTTTGTCTATGAGGCCAACGCCCCCTTCATATGCACAACAGGGCGCCAACGCTTCCCCACAGTAGCCACCAGAGTGCTGTAAAAACTGACAATGCACCCTTCACGTTTTGAGAGAGCGCTGGTAATTTTTGGGCATTTTTCTTGTGTTTTTGGGCAGTGCCCACTCCACCACTACACCGGAGTGTTGGCACGCCCTCCATCAACTTATATGGGCACTTACAAAATCGGGCATCACTCCCCCACTAATTCTAGAGGAGTGTCAAGCCCTTTTGGGCGCTTGAGACAACCTAGGGCATCAATTTTTTCACCCAATCATTGCCTAAAAATGAAATTTGAACCATACAAATTAGAGAGAGGAAGAAGAGAACCACCCTGGTCCAAACATGCGAGGAAAATAACTGACTGTAGCTCCAACACTGAGTAATGCAAGATTCACCTCCAAAGCACAAATTCTCCACTTCTACAAATCTTTGCACAAATGAAATGGTAAATGATATTTTTACCCCATTTTACTATTATAAATTTCATTTTTGCCTAAGATATAGTTATTTTTGGGTTTTAAAAATATTTTGGAGGCCTTATTAATACCTTGGAATGCAGTTTTGACATTATTGGCAGGTTTCAGAGCAATTTTGTTCGTTTTTATCTTGTCACATTCACGAGCATAGTCTTAGTTTGTTCTCATGTTCAAAAAACATAAGAACGCACCGGGTAAACTTTTATCTCTTTTTCAGACCCGCATAGATACACGAAAAAGGAACCCCCTGGAGTCATCTTTAAGCTATTTTCAGACTCCTTAAACATGAAAAGATTGACGAGTGATATTGCTTCCTTTCCCACTCGTTAAAAGGTTTGAAAGGGCGTCTTTCGAGTGATAATTTATCTCATTTTTGGCCTCGCAAGACTAACATTACGAAAAGGGACCACATTGGATTCGTCTTTAAGTCATTTTCAGACTCTCTAAATATGAAAAACCACCGAGTTTACCTTCTCTAGACTTGTTAAACAATCATACATTGAAGGGCCCATACGAGACTAGACCCTTACTTCTTCTAGTTCGTTAAACAAAAGAAGAGGGACTTACCGAAGGTGAGTTATATCGAGCATGTGTTTTTTTTTTGACAAAAGCGATTAATGGATTTTAATTAAGAAAGACAGTGACAAAGCCACTGGTGCTATTACAACTATGGTGAGCCACGCTCTACTAGTCGAATACAAACCCGGAGGCTATACTAACCTTCTAGGGGAGGGATGATTTACAAATTTACTTATAGCGGAGGCTTCTATACAAAATGCCATCCTTGCTGTGATATTGCAGAACTCCCTTTCTTGACTTGATACACTGATCTACTTCTCTGGATCTCGCTTCCATTCATTGTTTAACTTAAGCATTTTTTCCTCCAGCTGGCTGACTCTGGCCTCAAATTCTTTCTTAGGGTCCTTGAGTTCTTTATGGAGTTTGCCGAGCTCCTCAGTGATCTCAAATTTTGTGGTGGTAATGTCCCCTTCCAACCTCTCCAATCTTCTTCCTATGTCTATGTCCAGATTTTGTAGAAAGTCCAACTGGTAGTTCAACATTTGCTTTAAATTTTCCAGAGTGACATCCATTGCGTTCATCCTGTCTTTTATGCTTGGCTTGCTTCCCGAGCTGGCTGCCATCTTCAACGACTTCTTCTCTTCTCCTTGAGACCTGCTGCTGCGCGCGATCCTCTTGTAGCTGGGCCGTGTTCCTTCTTGGCTGTCTCTGTGTGAGGCTAGTGTGGAGGATTGAGTTCATCTCCCCGATTTAAGCTGAACCTCCTCCCAAATTGAATCCCCTAAACGATTCACATGATCTAAAGGGCATGGGTGACCTGCTGTCCTGTCTCCTTCCCAAAGAAAATCAACAACCGAATGATGCACTGGGCTGTACCTTCTGTTCACTTGCGTTGTCCTTTAGTGCCTCTATCCTGTAGTGTTTTGGGTTTGCCCAAATCCTTCTTTCATGCTACCTTCCCCTTTCTAGCTAATGACTTTAATTCCTTTATGGGATTCCTCCCTAGAGTCATGGTAGATCCACTGTGGACGTTGTTCCATTATGTTGCATGGTTCTAGCAATAAAGAGGATGCCTTTATTGGCCTGGGCGTTGCTTGCTCATTTAGGTTTCGTAAGACATGGCAAAGCTTATAAAACCAGAAATTCCCAAGGAGGAGTTGGATTTTCTCCAGGAGATTATTGAGTTTTTCATTTTTGAGTTTGCTTCTGTGGATTAAGGCTTTGATTACTAGCTGGGAGTCCCCAATTATTACCAGATCTTGAATGCTATGGTTGATTGCTTGATTGAGCCCTTTCCAGAGGGCTAGGGCTTCTGCTCTGTTGTTAGTTTCAGTTTCGATTCCCCAGGCGAAACTTAGCCTCAGTGATCCGGTGGGGCTCTCTAGGACCCCTCCTCCACCTGCCAAGCTTGGGTTCCCTTTGGAGGCCCCGTCAAAGGACAAAATATGTTTCTTTTCCTTTGTCTTCCAATCTTCAAACTCTTGTTTCTCCTTTCGTATTTCCCAGGATTCTTGGCCAGAGTTGTTGTCCTTTCCCCCCCCTGGTCTTGAAGTTTAAACTGAGCCAACCATTGTTCCTCTTCCAACTCTAGTACTTTAGAGTTCTTTGTTTGGCAGAAGTAGGGAACACTTTCGCCAAAGTAGGCCTGTATCTTGGTTGCAACTTGGGATGGACTTCTTTTGAGTTCATTGAAAAGTCTAATGTTTCGCTCCAGCCAGATTTTCCAGAGGATGAATTTGGGGAGGACTCTCCACAAAGTGGAGATTTGGCCTTTTTTCTCAGTCTGGAAAGGGCAGATGGAATTCCAATTTTGGAGAAGATTGCTCGTTTCTTGGGGTATGATTACAACCCTTTGTAGTCCTAGAGCCAACTGCCATACTTCTTTGAAGTAGGTGCAGCTTAGTAGTAGATGGTCTGTGGTTTCTTCTGCTTGAAGACAAAGCGGGCATCTATTAGGGCCTTCCCACCCCCTTCTTCTTAGATTTTCTCCCGTTAGAATGCTTCTGTGAGCCAGAGTCCAAATAAACATGTCAATCTTTGGGATGGACTTGGAGGTCCATATTGATTTCCAAATTGCTGGGTTTGGAGGGACATTAGGGTGGGGGTTTGTGAGCTGATACCCTGCTACAATGGTGTAGGTCCTTGAGCTCGTTCCCCAACCTTGTTTGTCTTTTCCTCTTTTTTTGAGTGGGGGTTTCCCTTGGAGGCAGAGCTTCAGGGCGTTCCAGTCCTCTTTTAAATCAGGGGGGTTGTTAGCAATTCCCCACCTTAGCCACAGCTTGTGCTCATCGTTCCCCCAAATTGAGATGTCCCAAAGAGTGTTTAAATTTTGAGTGACCATCCACTCTTTGAGTTGATCCATATCCTGTCTCAATCCAAGGGGAGGATCTCCCATGATTGAGTCCTGCCAAATATTGATTTTCTTCCCATTGCCTGGCACCAAAGTGAGATGAGGTCTGAAATGGGGCATAGTCTTCTAACAAAGTGAGAAGATTGGGGAGCCTCTCTTCTCTAGAACTAGGCGCTCTATACATCTTTCCCTTGGACCCCTAAAGTAATTTTTCCATAACGCTTTTTTACTCCACGTTGGCTTCCCGATGATTATGTTCCAAAGAATCTTTTCCCCTAGCACCAGATTTTGAACATGTGTATTTTTAAAGTTGAGACTGCCTTCCACGATTGGCTTGGAGATTTTTTCCCAGCTTATTAGATGCATCTTTCTCCCTGATTGTTTTCCACCTTCCCACAAGAACCTTCTGAACATTTCTTCAATTTTTTGTATTATGGAGGCAGGGGCCAAAAGAAAAGAGCTTTGATAGATTGGAATGCTGGCAAGGACGACCTTGATTAAGACCATTTTCCCTGCCAGGTTTAACCAGCTCACTCCCCAGGAAGTTATCTTATTCTTTATCTTGTCAATCAACAAATTCCAGTGCGGGGTTCTTGGGTTGGAGTTGAAGATTGGGACTCCCAGATATTTAAAGGCATCCCATTTGGTACAACCTTCCATTCCCAGTACCCTTGTGATCTCCAACATTTCATTTGGCGTTATAGTCCAGCCGTAGATCTTGCTTTTAGTAGGGATTATGATGCTTCCTGAGATTTCTGTGTAAGCCGCTAATTCATTCTTGAATTTCCTTGTTATTTGTAAGCTCGCACCTCCCATTAGCAGAGTGTCATCCGTGAACTGGGCATGATTTATGTCCTTTACCCCTGGTGCTATTCTCAAACTGTGGAGATTGTTGTGACTCTGGCAGTGATCTAGTTGGAAGCTCAACACTGAGGATTGAATTGCATAGAGGAGGGGAGAGAGGGGGCAGCCTTGTCGAAGTCCTTCAGAGGCTTGAAAGAACTTAGTTTCCCTCCCATTCACAAGAGGGGATATCCAAGGTGACCCGATACAAGCTTTGATCCAGTTTACAAAAGCTGAGGGCGAACCCAAAATTTTCCATGACTTTAAATAAAAAATTATGTCTTACTCTATCAAAATCATTGGCGAGATCAAGTTTTATTATCATACCTTTGTCTCTTCTCCGGATGCTTGAGTGCAGGGCCTCTTGCACTAGGATGATGTTATCTACTATGTGTCTGCCTTTGATGAATCCTCCTTGGTTTTCGGGGACAATTATAGGAATAATTTTTTTAATTTTGTTGGCTATGATTTTTGTGAGGATTTTGTAGCTTGTATTGCAAAGGGAGATTGGTCGAAATCTGTCGAAGCTGATTGCTCCTTTTTCTTTCGGAATCAGCGCCAGGAAGGACGAATTTGTTCCACCTCCTAGTTTGCTGCAAGTCTGAGATTTCCGAATCAACTTCATTAGATATGATTTTATTATATCCCATCTATGTTGGTAGAATCTTGCTGTGAAACCATCTGGTCCTCGAGCTTTGTCAGGATTCATTTGGTCCAGTGCTTCCTTTATTTCTTGTTGAGTAATTTCCTTAGTTAGGTTGTTATTGATGTCTTCCTTGATGAGTTTTGGGATAAGAGAGAGAGGGTACTCTTTGGGGTCTATATCAGTCCTTTGTGTTTCAGTGTAGAGGTCTTCAAAGGCTTCAGTTGCCGTTGCTTTAATGCCTTCCAGATCAGTGATTGTTTGATTTTGAACTTGAATTTCTGTCACTGTTTTAAACTGCTTCCTTGCCTCAGCTTGTTTGTGGAAGTAGCTTGTGTTTCTATCTCCTGCTTCTAGCCAAAGGCTTCTGGATTTCTGTCTCCAATAATTTTCCTCCTCACGGCAATCCTGGTGCCATTGCCTTTGAAGATGGTCTTCTTGTTGCAAGCTTTCTTGGGTGATATCCTGATTTTCCATTTCTAGTTGGTGGTTCCCTAGCTGCTTTTGGGCTTCTTGACGAGTTTTAATTGGATTTGCTTGACCTTTTGCCCAAGTTTTTAGCGTTGTCTTTAATCTCCTGAGTTTTTCTTCCCACACATAGAAGGTCGAGCCTCTTACTGTGCCATTCCAGACTTTGGTTACTAGCTTCAGGAAGTCCTTGTCTTGGGGCCATGTTGGGCTAAATCTGAATGGGATGGGACCATGGTTTATGTCACACGAAATTTCTAAAAGGATGGGTTTGTGATCTGACACACTGTGAGGGAGGATCGAAGAGGTGGGAGTGAGGCCCAGAAGCAAGAAGGAGCTTTGGACGAGGAATCTATCTAGCCTTGCTACTATATGCCCTGGTCCTATCCTTTTATTTGTCCACGTATATTTGCCTTTAGTAGGCTTGATATCTTCTAGATCCCAATCTGATATTAGATCTTCCACCCACTCTCTTGTTGGGTCTCGCACAATGGAGCCATCTTTTTTTTCATTTAAAGCTAGGGTCACATTTAGGTCCCCCCCAATAATGATATTGTCTAGATCATTTTGCACTAAATAGTCTTTTAGGGTCTCCCAACACTTTCTTTTTTCCATCAACAGATGTGGTACATAGATATTGAAGAGACTTAGCAGTCGACCCATTGCCTTGTGAAGGAGTCTGGTGTGGACCAGTGCATGCTCATTTCATAGTTGATTAGATCGAACATCATAGTGTTCCACAGGGTGCCTATCCTGCCTGAGGCACCTCTTGCGCTTTCTGCTATTCCTTGGATTATTCTCCATAGGACAGTTGTTGCATTGAGAAAGTCTTGGCTGTCCATCTTGGTCTCCTGGAGGAGTAGGATATCTGATTTTGAGGCTCTTATGATGTCCTTAAGTGCTTCTTCTTTCCTTTTGTCATCGAATCCCCTGCAACTCCAGGAAGTTAGTTTCATAGATTACCTTGGGGGGATGAGTGGCCTCCTTGGGAGGCCTTTGAGTGCTTCCTTGTCTATCTGACATTGACCAGTTGTCTTATTGTTGGTTGCGATCCCTTTAGGACGTCTTTGTAGGTTTCTTTGTACCTTTCTTATTTCTTGGATTTCTTACCTCTTCCTGTTTTCTTTGGTGTGACTAGGGCATCACTTGCACCTTCGTAATCGCTCTCTGACGAGACCTCCCCTTCCTCTATGTCTGGACTTGCATCCTTTCTTGGGGGGGATTTGCATTGCTCTTCTTATTCTATCGACGAATGGATCTCTCTGACTTCGGGGGTCGAATTTTCATGCGTTTCTTCTGTTGGGGTTTCTTCCCGTGTTTTTTCTTCTGCTGTTTTCTCTACATGTTCCTGAGCCAATTTTCTAAAGGTGTTCTCTACCCTTGTGTCTGACTTATTTCCTGGGTCCTTAGCTTGTGTGGGGGTTGTATTTTCATTCCTTGGGCCTTTAGTTTTGGAGTTGGTTTTCCCTTTTCCTTGCTGTTGCCAGCCTTCTCCACTTTCTTTCTCCTTGTTTGGGTTTTTAGGGAAGTTCCTCTGGAAATGGGTGTATTCATGGCATCCCTTGCATTTGAACGAGATTTGTTCGTAGTCTAGCTTCTGGTAATGTTGTCAGTCTCTGACCTTGATTTTGATCGCTTCAGGAAGTCCCTCCTCCAGATCGACTTCCACACAAATTCGTGCGCATGAGTATTGGTCTCTGGGATCCGCTCCGTCGATGTATTGTCCCAGCCCATTCCCAATTGATTGAAGTGAAGAGGGGTTCCAATAGTGGATTGGTAGGTTGGGTAGCCTGACCCAGACTGGGATGTCCTTGGGAAATTCTAGAGATGGATCGAAGCTTGGAGTCCAACGATTCAGATAAATCCCTTGAGTGTCCATGAAGTACGACCCATTCCTAAAGATGAGATCCCTATCTTCCTGAGAGATGAATTCGAAGATGAAGAATCCTCTTCCCACCACATAGCAGGTTACACTATTTTTTATCAACGGTCTCCAATTCCTTTGGATCTAGTTGTCCGTGGTTCGGTTTGACGGTCAGAGCCCCATGAGTTGTCCTACCAGTCCTCGTTCTGATAGGGAAATTGCTACCCTCATTGGATGGTTCGGGGGCAGGTCGATTTCAGGGATTGAGTCGAGCTTCTTGACAAAGCTTGGGGGTTCCACAAGGTGGAGCTTCTTACCTTGGGCGGCTAGAAGCTTGCGAAAGGAAGAAGCAGGAGAAGGAGGGGGTGGCGGCTCCCCTCCTCTTGGATCAACCATGGAAGGAAACTAAGGTGAACAGAGTCGAAACCCTAGTCGTATCAGAGCGCTAGCGCTAACTGCATCTTTCAAAATTAAGATATTGTTGTTATCATATCGAGCATGTGTTACCCTCCTCGAGCTCATTAAATTAAAAAGAGGTACTCGTCTATATGGATGGGGGAAAAATTGAAGGAAGCAAGCCAAACAGTGTTTGAGAACATTACCAGTAACTCTTACAGTCGCCCTTGAACACAACATTTTATCTTTGCACACATTTTTCCGCTGAACCTCTGCACTAAACCAATCCCTTGAGTTTCCTTACTCCTTTGGGTCACCCGATGAAAGTCACAGTATCCATTGCATTATCAAGTTTTGGTCCATGTCAAGTTTTCTGTTGTCATGCCTCAGTGTTCAAGGGAAGTATCTGCCTCAAGAGTCAACCATCAGAAATTCTTGTTTCAATACCCATGTCAGTCCATGTTCATTTGATCCACCAATTACATCTCCGTGTCAGTTTTGTTTCGTTGATGGGGGATACACCAAGGACCTCCTTCGACGAGTCTATTCTTGTCGACTTCAACACATTGTCCAGGAGCTAGACTTAGAAACCAGTTAGTACCTTGAGACTTGCATGCCTCAATGTCAGGCCTCCTCAATTCCGACAGTGGGTTTACATCATTGACCTCTGATTAGATGATTCCACGGATGTTCGACTTCATCTCATCCATTCACAATCGTTTGAATGTACTAGAGTACCTTGGGAATCATTGACATCAATGGTGATTTCCCTCGCGCTTGTTAACGGTTTACCTCATTGACCTGTAATCAAGTGGTTTCTGCCATGTTCGACATCAAGACATCTATTCACATGGTTAGATTCGTACTACATCGGGATCAATAAGAAGACCCTGGGTTGAGTCATCACTCTTATATGTACTTTGCCTAGGTTGCGACAAAGTTTTTTTTTAACGTTGACACATATACTGTCACATAGATCCACTTTATATTGGTCGTGGCTATGACTTGTCATCTCATATATCCACTGTGTATTCTTCATGGCTATTATCAGTTCAGGTCATAGGAGTATAGATCCACATTGTATCTTTAGTGGCTATACCTTTTTGTCAATATAATTATGGATCCGCAGTGTATTTTATGGTGGCCATACCTTGAAAGTCTTTATCACTCAAGCATAGGTATGCCTTCCTTGGGTTTGAAACATGTCATTCTATTTGTTTAATGGTTGTGTACAGCTTCTATCAGGTTCTCCGAGTCCGTAACCTTGCTTGAAAAAGTCTACAAAGTACTTCAGTCACCAGTTCTCGTCTTCTAACTTCACACTTTGTGGGGAAATCTGTTACACGTCAAAATTACTCATTACGATGATGGCCTAGTGTCGTCATTACCAATGTCACAAGTGTCACATTTCACCCACAAGTGTCGCTAATATCATATTGTCATCTTGCCTATGTCATGTCTCAGACGACATTATCAAGAACACTTGAAAGACACCTCAAAAGCCTGGTTTTGAAGAGGAGAAGTCATTTGACAAAGAGTACAAGTCTTTTGCCATGGAAAAAGCCACTCAAAAATCAATTTTGGAAGGAAACGCTCCCCTATACACTGTCAGGGAGTGCCAACGCTCTGTGACCTCTTTTGGGGGAGTGTTCCAATGCTCTGTGCCCCATTCTGAGGGAGTGCTGGCCTTTTTTGAGCGAATCTTTGGATTGTTGAGAGAAATTAGGGAAGAATCCCTTCATATCTGGAGTTGGTTGGATTCAGATCTGAGGTCAAGGCTCGATCTTAGGGAAGATCCACAATAGTCATTTGTTGCTCGGATTCAAGCATATCATAATCATTCTATCAGCTGAGAGTTCAAAGTGAAGAATTTTGGCATTGAGAATCAGAGATATTGCAGTCTATTCCATTGTTGGCAATGAATGTCAACGTTTCGAGCCCTATCTTAGTATTATCCTAGGAAGCCTTGCATATTGCTAGGGTTTATAGTAGGTGCCATGAAGGCTAAACTTCCATCCACCATTTGTTGAGTCAACTAAAGAGAAGCCCCCAAATGTTGAGTAGTACCCATGAAAATATTTTGTGCCATCATTGTTGAAACACCAAGCAGAGACCAATAGAGAATGTGAACACGAACTTCGCACTTGGGGGACAATATGTTACACATCAAAATTACTCATTATGATGATGGCCTAGTGTCGTCATTACCAACGTCACAAGTGTCGCATTTCGCCCACAAGTGTCGCTAATATCATATTGTCATCTTGCCTATGTCATGTCTCAGATGACATTATCAAGAACACTTGCAAGACACCTCAAAAGACTGGTTTTGAAGAGAAGAAGTCATTTGACAAAGAGTACAAGTCTTTTGCCATGGAAAAAGCCACTCAAAAATCAATTTTGGAAGGCAACGCTCCCCTATACACTGTCAGGGAGTGCCAACGCTCTGTGACCTCTTTTGGGGGAGCGTTCCAACACTCTGTGCCCCATTCTGAGGGAGTGCTGGCCTTTTTTGAGTGAATCTTTGGATTGTTGAGAGAAATCAGGGAAGAATCCCTTCATATTTGGAGTTGGTTGGATTCAGATCTGAGGTCAAGGCTCGATCTTAGGGAAGATCCATAATAATCATTTGTTGCTCGGATTCAAGCATGTCATAATCATTCTATCAACTGAGAGTTCTAAGTGAAGAATTTTGGCATTGAGAATCAGAGATATTGTAGTCTGTTCCATCGTTGGCAATGAATGTCAACGTTTCGAGCCCTATCTTAGTCTTATCCTAGGAAGCCTTGCATATTGCTAGGATTTATAGTAGGTGCCATGAAGGCTAAACTTCCATCCACCATCTGTTAAGTCAACTAAAGAGAAGCCCCCAAATGTTGAGTAGTACCAATGAAAATATTTTGTGTCATCATTGTTGAAACACCAAGCATAGACCAATAGAGAATGTGAACACCAAACATAAGACAACATAGAATGTCAAACAAAACCCACCAATCATTCATGCCACCATCACTATAAATGCCACTAGGACAAGGACTAGAATGGTAACTCAAGCAGAGTAACCCTCAAGTATGAGGAGTAATCGATACATCTGTTGAATTAGCCCCCATCCACCCACACCCAAAACTAATCATTAAGAAATATTCCAACCCTATCACACCATAGGAGCCATATTTTTTTCTTCATGCCCTAACTATTCCACTTTCTCTCCTCCCCTCAAAATACAGATTAGTGTGTGTGTGTGTACACACACGCGCGCGCGCGCGCGCGCACACACACACACACACACACACACACACACAC
>ML784223.1:710502-741710 GCA_009831015.1 Picea engelmannii | reverse complement strand
GTAAAATGTTAGACCAATAGACCCTACTTTTGATATTAAGAATGAAGGTACGTTACAATGACAAAAAAACTAGATAAAATAAAAAACATCCCCATATTAAGTAGGAGGATGCAAGAAACTTTCTCTAATTGGCTGGCCATCTGTGCCATTAGTTTGCACATGTCCCTCTTGAGTTGCAACAGAAGGTAGGGGGTCCTCCTCTATAAAGATAGGGTTGGACTATGTGCCCACAAAACGAGGTGATTCATCCTCCATCTCCATTGCATTAGTGTTTTCAATTTGGGTCTAGGAAACTACAATTTCAACCCTATACTCTTCTTTAAAATTGTTATAAATTTTCCATCCATCAAGTTGATTTTGTGGAGGATAGCTTGCAATTACAGGCCCCTTTCCTCAATAACCTAGAAAATTAGGGCTTTGATCAACCAATATGTTTAAGTGATCCTTAAAAACTTAATATCCCTTGTTCTTGAGAATCCAGGGTCTGGTACCGACCCTTCAAACTCTTCTTGAATTTGTTCATTTGATAGTTTCTGCCTTTTCTCTATGATGATTTCATCCATCTTATTTAATTTTTCCTTAATTGATTTAGGGAACCCATTATGGTAGAAATTGGCCACTTCTTGGGCTTCCTTTTCAACTTTGGTAACATAGTGGGTCTCTTCATGGATAGGGGCTTTCATAGAGTAAGTTTTAGCCTTTCTTTCGACCAAGTTGCTAAACTAAGTTTATGGTGGAAGATAGGTGATATCAAGGAAAGACACATATGTGGTCTACAATACTATCTTCAGGCCATCAGGGGGAAACAAGAAAACTACAAGCCACTTTAGGAAGGTCAAATCTTCCACCCATAGAGGAGGAGAGCACCAATGTCCCCTAGACCTTTGCAGGTTGGTTTTCGAGAAAAACCTCCCGATAATTCTTGAAAGTAAGGTGCCCAGAGAAACAAAAATAAACATAATTAGATAGAGGAAAATGGTACCCGTGTGGTGGTTCTTGTCATCCGAAAATGGGTAAGGGATGTCGAGACCCTGGGTGTGGTCCTCATCTCCTCCAAATAGCCCAAATTCTAAACGCCCACAACCAACAGTATACGATGGTTAACCTCCTGCTCCAACTGAGAAACAATTGGCTTGGAATCTTCCATGATGCAAGCTATCATACCTCCACCCAGTTTCTAGAGCCTCATACATCGTCGAGACATGCTAATTCATCATTAAACTATTTGCACTACATCTCCCCTTCCCTTCCATCACGGCACATGGTATTCATATACATGTTGACATCCATTTGACACGTAGGGAATATCATAGCTCCAGTCTCCAACACCCCATTCAAATGATTCAAAACCGAACATTAACTAACCTATATGAACTTAAATAAAAAAACATTCAAGTAATACATATATTATCAATTACAAACTTAAAATACAATCATAAATGTTGAAATTTACATCCACATTGATTAAAAAAAAACACATCAAATCAATTCATACACTTTCAATTTCAAAGAACGAAACTAAAAATAGCTCTATGAGTGACATACAATTTCTCTCCCACTTATATTTATACCTGATATTGATATTTATGAGTAACATACAATTTCTCTCCCACTTATATTTATCCCTGATATGCATCTCATAGAAAACTCAACAAACTCTTTCCATAAACTTTATTAATATTTAAATATTATTTAAACTTTAAATAACCTAAGCATGTAAAAGGTTTGTCCTTTTAATATAAAGATATTTGATTTTATATTTAGAATAAAATAAAAAGGTGTCGAGGAACATAGAGTTTCTTTTTATGACTAACCCATGAGACATATAATGAGGTTAACAAACTTATTTGGGATGTAATCATGACCTCCTTCCCTATATCATATTAAGAAATTCTAATCCATGTAAATCTGATCTTCTCATCCTCGAACATGTGAGTGGATAAATGAGTGCAAGTGGGTTAATATAATGTTTCATAGATTTGATTTGATCTCATCCCATGAGTATGTATGCATGTATTTGAACTTTACTCAACTTTCTTGGTTTGAACCTTTGATGGATTGAGTTAATTTGGTTTATGGAAGCAACAACCTTTTTCACTCATTTCCCAATTGTTGTTCTCAATGATAACTTGACTTCCACTAACCTAATTGGAGGAGGTTAAATCATTGGTACAGAAGAAGGTGATTATGGCTTCACAATCCATTTTAGTATTACATTCTAAAGAATAATAAACTAACTTTATTGCATGAAGTTGAAGATTTGATGAATGGTTATGTAAATTAGTTCAGTTTAAACATATTATTTTCAATTTACTTTATAATGATAGTATAAGTATTATATATGGGTAATCTTATGTTTTTTTTAACATGTTTTTTTGGAAGATAAATTTATTAAAAAAAATGAATTGATGATTTGCATAGTATTGTTAATTTCTAATTTTACTTTGTTAATTCTTATACAAAGCTTTTCAAATTTAATAATGAACCTTTTACATGTGATGTATGAACTTTATCAACAATGATTTCCTTCTTTGCCATTTCCATAAAAATAACATTGAAAATAGCTAATGGATCCTTAAAAAAAAAAGTCAAGACTTGCTTTAAAATGTGAAGTGCCCATTAATAATGCAATGCCAAATTATATATGGTGTTGGCATCCCATCTCTTTGGATGGTTATGATTAAATATGCACAACAATTTAACTATGGTGTTATTTACTACTTTTGTTTGGTCCTTTTTTTTTTATGATTGGAAATACTTCTCTTTAGAGTATCTACAATTCTTATAGTGCATGCCAAAAGTAGTTGAAAAATACATTATTACAACAAAAAATCATTAATGTTTGCAAGCCAAAGTAGACCCACACCTTCTCAAAGAATAATCATACAATTTGTTGCTCTAAAATCATATTTTTTAATGGTATCATCACAACCATTTTGTTGAAGTGATTTATTATAGCTACCATAAGATAGTCATTGCCCCTACTAGTTATTGTTCAACCTTCAAAGAAATCTATTAAAAATGACTCTTGTTGTTTGCTTAGTACGAAAAGTGGAATATATTTTCCCAATTTTTGATTTGTTGGAGTGGTCCATATGCTACAAAGAGAATACCTTGTAACAAACTTTATTACCATATGTGTCGTCTTTAGCTTAGCTAGTAAAACTACCCTTGCAAATTTGCAATGGTCTTCTCCACTCCAAAATGTTAGAAAATTTTGTAATGGTGGGTCTTATGCAATAGTTGTAGTTTGCGATCTCCCTAAAAAACACACATGGTATGCAATTTGTAAAAAAATACATCCTTCACTAGATAATTGCAAAACTCTTCATCTGACAAAATCATCTTAGAGACATCTATAGGACTATATGTATGCATAAGAAATATCGATAATGTGCACAAGATTCTTTGACAACATTAAACCCAAGTAATTGAAACTTCACTAACACTAGTAATACAACTATTGGTAGCATTGCTGGTCTTGATAGGGAAACTACTACCTTATTTGTGCTCCTTTTGGTACTTAAACACAATATTGAATTGTTGTATACAAGCATTTTTCTTTCCTAGGTTGCTTTCTAAGGGCCACTATTGTACGGTAACATGCAATGTTGTAACAAAAGTTGTCAATCTATAGCAAATGGGCAAATCATTAATTGACCATCCATAGCCCTGATCTTGAGTTAAGACTAGCAATTTTGGTTTCAAGCATTCCAACATGATATTGTAAGTAATCCTCGATTTCTTTCTTTCTTCGACAATAAGTCTTAACCACAAAGCATGTAGAAAATTAGGAATTTTGTCTGAAACAAATGCTCCATTACAATGTTTGATCCCAATTTATGCCTTGTGTAAATACGTTCATTGATAACAACAATTACAATGTATTATTCTTACATGCACATTCAATAGAATATTATGGTAAGACAAATATTTAAGCAATTATATAATATCATAAATGAATTCTTAAAACTATCATACACAATTGGCACAATAAATATGGGAAGATTATCATCAATAATTTTGTACAACAATGACATGAATAACATGAAATTTTATCAAAAATTACATTTCATTTACCACTAACACCAACTCCAAAGATTTAAGGTCATCAAATCAATTGTACTACTATATACAACCATATTACAACATGGAAAAGAAAAGAGGTACACAAATAATTGATAAGGTTATATGAAGTATTTCATGTCTCGTTTATTCATATCTTAATAATGCATCAATGCATAATAGTTATGAAAGTGAATAGGTAGAGAGAGAATATGGCGAGCCATTAAATACGTTGCCCTTCCATTCAAAATTGTGCTTTGAGATGTGCATCTATGATAATGTACTTGCACCAACTAAGTTGTTCATGTCTTTGACCCTAGGTACTTCCCTGTGTAGTGCGATGAATCTCGACACAACCATTATATAAGTCACGTGTCACTTTTATGTGTGTTTAAGTTCATAATCGTGCTTTGACATGTTCATCCATGCCAATGCACTAGCACTTAACTAAACTGTTCATGTATCTGACCCCAGGTGCTTGCCTAAGTAGTACGATGAATATGAGCACAACCATTACACAAAAAAAGTGTTACTCTTATGTGTGCCAAAGCTACCACAACAATTTGCACTCATATTTAGACATCTTCTAGACTAAAATTTGATAAAAACAACTTAACCATAAACTTAGTTAATCTTTAACTCTTATTATTAATGATAATACTACCATCCCTCTATAAATACAAAAAAAAGAAACAAAAACATACTATATACTTACCCTTTTGAAGAGTACATACACAACATAACATAACCTTACAATGTCATCCTTCCAACATAATGAAAATACACATAACAACATAACTTCCAACATAATGAAAATACACATAACAACATAAGATGCTCACAATGTGAAGAATAATGCGTTTGTATACTAAGAGAAAATGATAAACAATAAAAATATTCTTACACATGGATGGCTAAAAGATAATGAAGACGGAGAAGTACAATTGAAATTCCATGACATTGAGAACATGCACCCTAACATATTTAGTAAAGGTTTTTTGGAATACTAGTGTGAGTGTTCAAAATAAGTCACTTCGGAGTTGATTTGATTGGGGAAGGTTCTCATGATCCTAGAATAGATTTGGGAAAGTACAACCTAGTTGAATAAAGTTCATATAATGATGTCAAATAATTCCTTTTAGGATTGTGCACATCTAATCTTCTGTTCAACCTGTAATTCCTTTTAGGATTGTGCACATCTAATCTTCTGTTCAACCTGTAATTCCTTTTAGGATTGTGCACATCTAATCTTCTGTTCAACCTGCCACTTGTTCAAGGTGGATTTGTGACCGTCCCTTTCACTCTCATTTTAGCTTGGGATGACTAAGGTAAGTCTTAAAATGATTGCTAGCGTGGATACCTTCTACCACTTTGGAGTTGTTAAACTATTTTACAAGTAGTGTTGATTGTGCTCAAGGGCCCATGCCTGGGGCAAAATTATGTGCTCCTGAACCTAAGCGTTTTGTACTTCAATTTAGTCGTTGAGATGAGACTTGTCAAGTCTACATTTTAATAATCTTATGATTCATGAGTGAATTTTTGACTTCAAATTTTGACAAAAAAAAATACATGTTTTTGGTGCTTGACAACTTTTCCCATTACCTCATAAAGTGGCTAAATTGTCGCATAAATGTTCGGGATTTATCTTCATTCATTTCACTTGGCTTACTTTATAATTAGATATCATTTGATTAGATTTTGTACCAAGAAACACTTCCAAAAAAAACCACGGTGTAAATTTTGAGATTTTACCGCTATGTAGTCATTAGTCATGGTACGTAGGAATGCAACAAAAGTGTAATAAAGTTATTTAATGAATATTTAATGAAATAAATTGCGAGATGAGGCAATCAACAAGGTATGGTATCTACATCATTAAATTTGGTATTTTGTAAGGTATTTATGTTATTGGAAGAAATTTAACCCATTGAATTATAGCAATGAATGAATGAGGGAGTGGGTTAACTTGGGAGCAATCTTCCCACTCGAGTTACCTTTTCGACAGGTTTTTCGACGACTCATTTTTAATTTTTTGGCCAGTTCAGAATTTTGATCGATTTTCTGAGCATCTGGGTTGGTTTAAAATGGGGCAAAACCCCTGGCATATGGTTTTGAAATGCATGGAACTTTGATCCATGCGAAACTCAGACTACCCCTGAAACTCTGGTCGGATTCAGGGCCTTTTTTTTGCCTGAAAAGTGGAATTCGGGAGGGAAGATTGCTCCCAAGTTAGCCTACTCCATAAATGAGCAATGGAACTCAAACCAACTACTTATGGATATGGACTCTTGACCAACTACATGTGGATACATGGAGATGTAACAAAAAAATTAGTGTCTAAACTCAAAACCAACTACATCTAGATCTCGATCCTAAGACAAACTACATGTGGATATGGGTCTTTACCAATTTCACGTGGACACATGGCATTGTAGCAATAAACAAGGGATCAAACTGAAGATGAAGTACAATTTGGCACACGCAAATTTAAGTGTTGGAGTTTTTGGCATATTTTTCCGTCGGATTCCGATGAAAAATTTCAAAAAGTGAATGTTTAGATAACACCATTCTTTAGCATAAATTCCCTATTTTTCTTCCTTCTCCCTATTTTTTAGGATATATATCTTTTTAGTCTCACTTCTCACTTTCAAAAGTATTTCCTCACTCATATGCACCATATTTCTTCTCATGCACACTTGAATGCACACTCTCTCCTCCACACTTGAGCTTTAACTCCATGGGCACCCTCCTTACTCCTACTTTCCACTCCATCTTTCACTTTCCATCTTAGTAACTCGCCTTCACTCCCTATCATCTAAAACTTTATCTCTATTATTTAGGGCACACTCTTCCTTGTCTCCCTTATCTTATTCCCATATATTCATGTCCCTTTCCTTCTCTTACATGCTGCTTGTTTATCCACTCATGGTGCGCTAAATTAGCCACACATGTGCTTCTCAGTGATCTATCATCTATATAATGGAGACACATTTTCATTGTTCAGAGTCGACTTTTCTCAACACCAACATTACTATTGCTCTCTCGTTATTATTTCTAGCTTTTAGTCATTGTATAAGGAATTTTTTACTTGTGTTTAGTGGTGCAATCAACGCTTTGGCTAGAGCAATAATAAAGTTTCAATAAATTCTACTCTATACTTATATTAGACCTAGTCTAAACTGTGTACATTTTTACCCTTAGACTACTCCCTTATATTATATACAAAAATCTACAAAAAAAAATATTTTCTATTTAAATTTGAATAGAATATTACCATAAATTAGTAGAATTAACTGAAGGGGTCATGGGATCTCTCTGAAGATAGAATCTATTTATCTAGGTCAGCAATATCCAGCCTGCTACGCAACATTGAATACTGCGACATGTAGAATATAGACCATCATATTTAAAAGCAATTCAGATCCAACCTATAATGCACATACTGAATATTGACCACCTCTTTATCCATATCTAACACCTTCTACTTAAATCTAAATAAAATATTATTATAAACTATCTTTATCCACGCCTCTTCCTCTTGTGCGTGGCGTTTTATACAATGCAGTCGACCATATTTTAATTGTGAATGTTACAAGAAGAAAACAGAAAACAAAATTATTTTAACGTCCACGAGGCTAACAATAACCTATGGGACAAACCGCCTCGCACACTGATTTCTGCATTTCAGCCCTTTTCCTGTTCAACTTGATGATGAGCTCCCCCAATTTCTCCGCTGTCCCCTTGCTGAATAAATTATTCCAAGAGCTAACTGTCAAAATACTTACATAGCTGTCCCTACTGTCTTTGAAAGCTTCACACTCTAAAATGAAATGTTTTCCTGTTTCCACTTTTCCGGAGGTGCAAAAGATACATACACTTTCTTCCCAAGCTTCCTTTGGTCTTTTCCAATGCACGGTTTCACAACAGAGTGGATGGGAATTGGTTCTTAGTTGGGCAATAAGATTTTTGGCTCTCCAAGATATATTGGCCCCTATGTACATTTTTTGATGATGATTATATGTGGAGTTAAAATCTTCAATATAATACTCTTTCTTTCTCCCTAGCCTTTTATCCCAAGTTCGCTTGTGAAACCTATCAATAACAAAAGCCTTTATCTCTTTGTTATTAGTAGAGCACCTATCCAAGAAAGAAAGAAAGAAAATGATTTTAACGTCCACGAGGCTAACAATAGCCTATGGGACAGACCACCTCACACACTGATTTTTGCAGTTCAACCCTTTTCCTATTCAACTTGATGATGAGCTCCCCCAATTTCTCCACTGTCCCCTCGCTGAATAAATCATTCCAAGAGATAACTGTCAAGATAATTTTATAGTTGTCCCTACTGTCTTTGAAGGCTTCACACTCTAAAATGAAATGTTTTTCTGTTTCCACTTTTCCAGAGGTGTAGAACACACACACCCTTTCTTCCCAAGCTTCTTTTGGTCTTTTCCAATGCCCAGTTTCACAACGGAGTTGATGAGAATTGGTTCTTAATTGGGCAATAAGCATTTTGGCTCTCCAAGATATATTGGCCCCTATGTACGCTTTTTGATGATGATTGTATGTGGGGTTAAACTTTTCAATATAATACTCTTTCTTTCTCCCGAGCCCTTTATGCCAAGTTCACTTGTGGAACCTATCAATAACAAAAACCTTTATCTCTTTACTGTTCATAGGACACCTGTTCAAGTGGATATCCCATTTACTAAGCCATTTAATATTTTGTCGTATCCGCGTCTTCTTTCTTTTGCAATATGTCATTGAAGACGACCTTAGGCCACCGACTGTCTTCCATTTGCTCAATATTTTTTAGATATCTTATGAGACACACCATAGCAATTGCTTCAATAGGAGCAGCCCCCATTTCACTCAACATGATATCATAAGGGATTGAACTTTTAATTTTAAACTTGTTTGTGATCAAGCATTTTTTAATCTTCTCAATTTTCTTCTACTGTAAGTCAGATGAGCTGTTAGCCCACACTTCACAACCAAATAGAACCACCGAGATCACTAAAATCCCAAAGAGAGTTTACATAGTCTTCCAATCCCATAGTTCTGCCTCTCTGCACTTATTTTGAAAAACATAGAACACTTTCCAACCTCCCAAAGTTCTTTTCTTTCTGCAACCTTCCCAACTTAATTTTTTGTTGAAGTCAATTCCAAGGTATTTGTAATCCGCCACTTCTTCAAGAGTGTTGCCTTCAAAGTAGAACTCATGTTGTTTATGTTTTCTTTTGCTAGAAAAAAATACCGCTTTCCTCTTGCTAGCATTGACTTGCATCCCCACTGTACTACAAAAGTGCTAAAGGGAAATTAAGTGTTCTTGCAACCCAAGAGCGGGTTTAACAATCAGACTAAGGTCATCTGCATAAAAAAGAAGTCTTATCACAAAATCACCCAAAAGAACACCATCGCCCTCCTGTAAGTTTAACCACTCTTCAAGTTTGTCTATATATAAACCAAAAAGGATAGGGGACAATGGGCACCCTTGCTTGACCCCAATATCACTCCTAAAACTTTCGGAGATACCAGCTTTAGTTCTGATTTTGACTTTGACCTCCTCATATAGCCTATGGACGACTGCTCTAAGATGTATAGGAACCCCAAGTTCCTCCATTTTATGCCAACACTTATCTCTAGGGACCGTGTCAAAAGCTTTTTTGAAATCGACAAAGCAACAAAAGGCTTCCTCTTTTTTTTCCCACACTTTTTCAATGATGTGCCTTAGTATTATACCATGATCAATTATTGAGTGTTTAGGTCTGAACCCTGCTTGCCCTTTAGCACACTTATCTCCTTCTTCCGCCCACTTACTGATTCTATTTTCTAGCATACTTCCAAATAACTTTGCAAACAAGGGGTTTATCATTATGATCCTATAGTTGGAGGGATTGTTGACATCCCCACTCTTGAAAAATGGTATTGCTAGGCTCGTTGTCCAATCTGTAGGGAATCCCTGCTGGATGATGTTGTTGAAAATTTTCATAATGTGAGGTGCAAGAGTTTTTGAACCCCACTTTAGGTATTCTGCTTGGAGTTCAACTAAATCTTTTGCTTTTCCAACACACAACGTTTTGATACCCACCTCAATTTCTTACATGGTGAAGAGCTTAATAATAGTGTTGACCAAGGGAGGGGGGTGCACCTTAGGATCTTGCTCATAAAGATGCTTTGCATACTCGAACCATTGACAAGTTGTGATATTATTTTCAGTTTGTTTCTTTCTCGTTTGAAGTTCCTTCCAAAATAACTTGGGGTTATTTTTCCCCAAGAATATTAGTTCCTCCCTCCTCGAGATCATGAAATTAACTTTTTTCTTTCTTACAATTTGCTTGTAGGATTTTATGTTTATTTCTTTCTGGCTTGACTCTTTCAAAGTTTTCATTGATGTTTTGCATTCCTCATCAAACCAAACATTAACCAGAAAGCAATTTGTTTCAGATTTCCTATTTTTTGCTCTTTTGCATTTTGGATAAAATTTGTTAGCTCATGGCCATGGAGGCCCTGGGACATAATTTTCTCCTTGTTAAACAACCTCTTTAGCGCTATCTTGAAGGTGTTACAATTTTTTTGCGTCAACAGAATTTTTCCCTTTGAAGGAGGTTGCTGAATGTGCTGATTTTTAGTCCCATGCTGTTGTTGTTCAACCCAAGTGAGACTTAAATAGTTCAGTTTATGATCAGATTTCAACTCCCACAATTGTTCACAATCAAAACTTCTTCCATTTTCTCACACAAGCCATGTGAGCAAATTGCATATTCTACTACACTTGCTCCATTGTAAGTATTGCAGGTGAAATTGCCATAATTCGTCCATCTAGCCAACCCATTACAAATGACTACGTCAAATGCCCCACATAAAGTAAGCAGTTGTTCCCCAAAAAAGTTGTAGCTTTTGTTGTCCTCTGAAACTCTTGTCGACTGATGATTTATTTCTTCTGTAAGCCAAATGGATTTGCAATTTTCCTTGCAACGAAGAATACTAACTTGTTCACACGCTCTCCTATCATTGAAGTCACCCACTATAAGGACTTCACTTAGTTGAGAGTACGTTGCAATATCATTTTTTAAGGCTGCAAAGTGGTCTTTGTGGTCAAGCCCCCTACTTTTGTAAGTTTTTGAAACTTGTGGGGCAAAATAACATGTGGCAATTCTGATGATGTTACCATTTTCTGATATTTTAAACCAAATGAATTGTTTATTTGAGTCTTCTCTTTCTAACCGAATGATACAACCTTTTTTTTTCCTCACTAAGACCATAATACCCCCGTGTTCTTTACCATTCTCAGCTGTTTTGTTCCACACAACCATCTTTACATACTCTTCAAACAGAGGTGTCTTGCACCCTTCATGCTCATGTGTTTCCAATAGACAAATTATGTTTCTATCTTCCGCGATAGGTCCTAACCGAGGTCCTGCCTCCAAGGATAACCTCTGCAATTCCAACAAACTAATCTTAAGGAAACTTGAGAATAATTTAATTGCTATTTGTTTTGGCCTACAAGACTCAAAGTTGAGGACCGAATGAGGACCGAAAAAGACAATAACAACTTTTCCTTTGAACAACCATACCAATAGTTAAATCTTCATCTAGGAAAAAGCCAGAACCTCTATAGGAGAATTTGCTTATCACTTATACTTGACATGATGACTTCTATGAGCCTAGCTTTCTCGCCACTAGAATTACCTACCCTCCATACTTGACAAATTGGACATTACCAAAACAACTTGTCCTATAAATATTCACTTGGAAGATCTAGATTACATTTACTAAGCCATTTAATATTACAGATTACAATAAACAATCTTTATTCTCGTCACTTCCACCTGGCCACCTCGTCTCACACATCACAAAGTACACTCGTTGAAAAGGCGGCCAGAGAAAACCTCTGGCTATGATGACACGTCAACGGTCTGATGTGTCGGTAGCGTCCCATGACACCTGCGGAGGCAAATCATAAGAAAACGTAGCAGACTTCCACTCAATTTGCAAAAAATCGTTCTGTTTCGCGAGCAATCCCGTGAGAGGTGTGATGTGATTATGAAAGTGTAAATAAGTAATTAATGAAAACCGCAGAGTTTTGTCGTCAGACGGTGGGCTCAGCCTCCGGATCCGTGATATATTAGAGTTTTGTCGCCAGACGGTGGGCTCAGCCTCCGGAACCGTGATATATTCTATCTTATTAATATTTCGCTCAGTGAAGCTTCCAGAATTTCGAATTCTTCGAGAGAGGGTTTAAATGAAGAACAAAAAACCTGATCTCTTTCGGTGGTTTCAGCCTCGAAATTAGTATTTTTCTTGAGCTATTGGTAAGCTTCTGCCTCTTTCTTTGAAATTAGAGGCTTCGTCGAATTTTTCTTCTGTCTTGTGACAATTTGGACAATTTGGCCGGCTTCGTAAACGTCGGTAAAGTTGCAGTTTTCTTGTTAGTTTTGCCATGTTTGGCTGTTCCATTCTCGGCGAGTCGGCACGGACGACTCAGGCACTCTTTAACTTTGGCTGTAGGCAAATACTGCGAGTTCCGTTATAAAAATTTCGCGTTATTTTCTAGAATTTTGCTGATGTTTAACGGATATTGCGCCCTTCACAACGGTGCGTCGTTGGTTTACTCTTCCGAATCTGGTAAATCTTATGCGAAGGGCTTCGAATGTTTCACGGCTTTGCTGAAACTTCTGTTATTGACTTTTTATGGCTTATTTTGTGAAATATTTGTCCTTGTAGCCAAAAAATTGCCGCTGAATTTTGTATAGGTTATATTGTAGAAACCCTGAAGTTATTAAATCTTAAAAAAATTGCTGCTGAATTTTGTATGAGTTATATTGTAGAAACCCTGAAATTATTGAATCTTAAAAGAAGACTGGCAAATATTCTTTCAATCTTTCTAGGAGCTAGTATTTTATTTCTCGGCCGTTTAGTAGTTATCCCGTTATTTCGTTTTTATTTTGATTTCAAAGTTGAAATTTAGTATTAAATTCCAGTAGTTTAGTAATTTTCGCGTTTTTTCAATGTCTATGTCCTTATTGTTTGCTTATTGGTTTTTTAATCTTTTTGACAACAAAGTTAAATTTAGTAATTATCCATCAAATTGTAATTTAGTAAGCCTGGGTGTATTTTTATTTTGACATGAAAGTTGAAATTTTATGGCGTAATGCTTATACCACTTTATATTTTCTTGCTAGGTTTTTCGTAGATGTGATCAAACCAGAAAATGATCCTACTGGGCGTAGTCGCACATTTGTTGGAGAAATATATGATAACTTTGACTAGAGTTTTCGCTCAAGTAGTGCGTCAATCTCCTTTCCCGAGGCGCATGCGACTGTTGATTCTTCGTAGAATTCCTTTCTCTCGGTCTCGTGTTGCCCGAAACTTATAAATTACATGTAATGTACATGAATGCGGGGTTTTGATGAGAGATCTTTTGTCTTGGTGCTCCATGAAGAGAACCGTCCCGCGCAGAAGCAGCAACCGAACCTCAAAAGCAAGCTGGGAATCTTTAGGTCGCAGACTCACAGCAGAAACTTGAGACTATAGGTCCTGAGATCCTGAGCAAACGAGCCTACAGAGAAATCTCTATATTATAAGGGTCCATCTTCAAGCTAACAAGAGGTATTGTATTCAGTGCAATGAATTTTATTTAACAACTTTGTCAGATGTAGAAAGATCTTCGAGCAACCATGAGTATATGTATGCTATGATTACACCAGAGGTTTGGAACTTTGTTTTGAGTTTGAAGTTTATCAATTTCTTTGCTAATGCGGGTGTAATTGAGCATTTTAAATCTTCAAGCAAAACTACTATATGTGAATTTATAGATATTCTGAAATTGCTTGAACGTTCTGTTTCCAGTCAGTCACTACCAGTGTATAAATGCAAAATATATAGTGATATGAAACTTATTAATGTCCACAAAGACCATAGATCCACCTGAGGATGTATGGGATGACAACAATTATGTCGGTTGTGCGTGCTTTTACACACATTCTCATAAACTGAATTATATTCAGGCATTAAAATGTTAGAACTACTTGCTTTATATATTTCCACTTCTTTCTGATCTTATCTGATCTAAGTATCAACTACTTTGATGAGGTTGCACATCGACATTACGCGAAGAGATTTTATTCAAATGGCATTATCATATGTTCTGATGGTTATTCTTGGCCTCCCGAGAGATTATCGAGATTGGCATTCATTCTTATCTAGATCCTTGACTTTCTACGTTTGATATCTAAGTCCTACCTGTTGAATGTTCACTATGTCAAGTTTGTTGTACTTTACTGTACAGTATGTTCAGTGTTCACCTATTTCGATTGTCTACATTGATATAATCTCTATTTTCTTGAGATAATCCAATGTATATATGATAGATATGATTACATCTAGCTACACATTGGCATTATGTAGAGACTTCATCCAGATGACATATGACCTATGGTACTATTTCTTGATTTTTATTTTTGGCCGTTTGATATAAGACTTGACCAGATAAATTTTATGACGATGACAAAAGATTTCTGATACTATTTCCTGGTTGGTATTGATTGTGTACTGACATAAATCCCACCTACTGATTGCTGGATTTACTTACGTCGCTCCTTTTCACTATTTTAACGACTATATTAAACTGGTTGTGCTATTTTAATGATTATATTAATTTGGATGTATTGTAGGATCTGTATGCCTATTTCAGTTCCCTACATCAATAGGGAACTTCTATACGATTCCCGGATTGTTGGCTGCCTGAGAGATATTATCAAAATGCTATTCATTGTTAGACTTCGTCTAGGAGTTTGCCGTTGGGACATTTTACCTATTGATTGTTGGATTACCTTTCCTATTTCCTGGCTGTTATTGTTGATTGACCGAGAGTTTTTTCCTTTTATTCATATTATCTAGATGTTATTCATTCTTAGAATTCGCCTTTTGGGACTTCTTACGTATGGGACCTGGGTGTAATTCTCAGTTCCTTCCCTATTTCTTTTTGGATTTCCTTATCTCGGTTATTTCAGTGACTACTTTCTTTTAATACCCAACCAGGGTTAAACTTGGGTTTATGATGATCCCTAATCTTGTTTATTTCAAGGGTACACCTAGGTTTGACCTTGGGTTCATCTTCATATATACGACTGTCGTTCTCTCTGCTTAAGGCGTTAGGCTTTGCTGTGGGATCACTATTTTTTTTAATTCCCACGCAGGTTTTTGGGATTACTTGTTGCTGTGGGATCACTATTTAATGCCCACCCAGGTTTTGAACTTGGTTTCATGATGAAACCTGGGTTCTTATCATCATGAGGACGGTCGGGGACGGTCTTAAATGTATAGATCATGAGGACGGTCGGGGACGGTCTCAAATGTAGACCACGGCCACTAGACCAACTCACAACGACCCAGGTTTGAACTTGAGCCATTTTCGTCATAGGGTGGTCTCAAAAACCAGACCAGGTCCTAACTAACAGACATAACCCAACAAAGATATATTTTAACCTGCTTTTAATAGTTATTTCAAGTTGATTCTACTCTTACAATTTGCCCATTTATTTAAGTTCTAATTATTTCTTTACTATTTTAACTGCTATTGCTTTTAGCTTAAGCTGTCTGTATGGACACTTATTTTATATGTTTCGATTAATGGATACATATTTAAGTATAATTTATCTATTAACTTCTTACAAAGCTGGTTTTATGGACACTTATTTCAAATATTTAGATTAATGACAATATATTTAAATACAATTTTTTTATTTATTTCTTAGAAATCTGCAATGCATATAGGATTATTGGGTTGATCTCACTTTATACATTTTATTTTCTTCGAGTCTCTGAAATTGTTGGAAATCAGTCACTACTGAAAAAAGAATGCAAAATATGTAAGTAAATGGGGCCACTTAGAGCTCCAAAAGGTTCAATGGACGCTTTTACTTTAACGAGATTTTTGGTTCGATAGAATTTTTAAATTTCGGTTACCTCTTTCTTTACAAAATAATAAACTAATGAATAATGATAAGACCTACGAAAGAGCAGACAAGAATTCTGTCATACTGTTTGCAGATTCACAGTTCCTGAGGAGCAGGAAAAATCTCAGGAGGAAACAAGTAAAAAGCTCAGGAGGAGACTAAACAAACTTAGCCCAAGGAAATATATCACAGTTACTTGCAGAACAAGAGACCAGAAAACATTTAGTTAGGGTTTGAGACCATAGTTTCCACAACAGTTACTTGCAGAAAAAGAGACCAGAAAACATTTAGTAACTACTAACTTGCAAAACAAGAGACCAGAAAACATTTATTAACTTAGGGTTTGAGACCATATGTATATGTATGTATCCACAATTTCCATAACAACCACAACAGCGCCGGTGGCTAACCCACTGGATCTGGGAGTACTTTTAACCCACTCATGCTGGAAATATACTCCCATTTCCGGAGGAATAAATGGAACATGAATTAATTAGTAAATTACGCTTTTGATATTATTCTAGAGGAAAAACTCTAGCTACATGGCAAACGACTTCTACATCAACACAGTCAGAAATTGCCCACTCAGAACCGCAGTCTCCAAGTAATAATCTAGCAAAAGTTCGTTATGCATAAATTGCCCACTCAGAGAACAGCAGTCTCCAAGCAACAGTCTAGCATAAGTTCGTTACTTGAAATAGCAAGTTGGGGACGGAGAGACCTTGTCTTTTTTTCACTTCTGTGTTTTGTCGTTAGCTCTCACCGGGCCGTTTCGAATTTCCATTAAAAAAGAGTTCAATTAAGATATTCTGTCACGCTCACGTAAATCTATAAAATATTCACTGAATCAATTAATTTCGTGTTTCCGTACTTTCATCTCGCAGGCGGCGCATCTCGATACCTTTCCTTCTCTACTTTCGCTTTGTTTTTGTCATTAGCGTTTAGCTCAATACTTCCGTTGTTTTTTTGTCGTTAGCGTCTATTTGGCAAAATTTATTATAATTTTGTGTCTTTTTCGCTGTTTTTTTGTCACTACCGTTCAGCTCCACACTTCCGTTATCTTTTTGCCGTTAGCGTCTCTTTGGCAAAATTGATTATAATCTATCGTCAATGGGAAGTGAGTATAGTTATTATGAGTTCTTAGGCCATCAATAATAAGCAAATAATAAAAAACAAGGTTTGAATTTGAAGTTGACAAGTATTGTCAATGGGTAGTCAGTATAGTTATTATGAGTTATTAAGGCCATTAATAATAAGCAAATAATAAAAAACAAGTAGTTTGAAGTCAAATAATAAAAGTAGTTAAGTATTGTCAATGGGTAGTCAGTATATGGTTATTACGAGTTCTTAGGCCATCAATAATAAGAAAAAATAAAAAACAAATAATTTGAACTTAACTAATAAAAAACAAGTAGTTTGAAGTTTTATTTTAAATTTAAAAAGTAGTTTCAATCTATATATAATAAAAAAATGTTCTTTATGGTCATCATTAAGTTTACTTCTAATATAACATCTAATCTTATCTAACCTTAATCTGAAATCTCATATATAAAATTATCCAACCTTAATCTCAAATCTCGTATATTAAATCCGAGACTACTTCAGGTGCATCTAGTCTTATATAACCTCTTTAAAGAAGCCTCGGAGTAACTTCTCACCTCTTTCAACATTTCAATTAGAAGAGTTGAGATGAGAACCTTATCTTCATTTAAAGTTCAGCTATCAGTTTCTCACTCGCAAGGAAGTAGTTGTTAAGCTAGTCTCGTATGTTATTCTTCTCTTGATTGTATTATTGTCTCGCTCAAATTTATGTATCGTTTCCTTTGAATTATGTCATTTCTCACTGCTCATCTCCTTTATGTCGTTCAGGGGACAAAGGGTCGAGCAGATGGAGCTCAAATCTTATGGCCGTAGCGCAGCATGTTCCACAATTACAGTAGTTGCACGGAGCTCAAATCAAATGGCCGTAACGCAGCATGTTCCAGAATTACAGTACTTGCACGTCCTATTGCATTATAAGCTATTGCCAGTTTTAAACAGTCTTCTCAAGGATATACTCATCCAAGCCAAGACCCATAACCCATAATGTAGTGGAAAGATTAATCTTATTGAGCACACACAATGCGTTCAAGGATTCAAATTCTGATTGTCTTTTTTTTTTTAAATTCATCTCTGAAATTTTGTTCCTGCTAATATGAGAATTTAGGGTTGTAAGCTGATTATTTCTTTTATGAACTCCGATTATGTGATTCAGGGAGGGTTTAGAGTATCGTGTTGAGTGGAAAAAAGCTTGGATGAACGATTATGCTTTCATCTACATACAATAAAATATAGACATTTGTGTTCATGTGCATTGTTTTTGTCTGTCAATATTTAACCATAATTTTATGATACGTCTTACCAGGATAGATCCAAATTCATCTTTATTTTCGGATAAGATCTATTAACTTCCTAGAGTAATCAAAGTTTTGGAAGTGTTAATCTTTTTCAATATTTTAATTTTTTCCACTGTAATTGAGGTAAACCTATGTATGATTTTATTTATATTTATTTTAGTCATTAAAAAAAAGGTTATATTAAATATTTTAGGAACAAATATATATATATATATATATATATATATATATATATATATATATATATATATGCGCCTTTAGGGCACTCTATCTTCTACTGCTTTTTCAGTTTTTATCAGTTTTTATAAAAACACAGTAACATGTCTTATAAAAGAGTACTGCTTTTTCAGTTTTTTATAAAACACAGTAAAATGTCCCTTAAAGAGTCTTCTTTAGGGCACTCTATCTTCTACTGCTTTTTCTGTTTTTATCAAAAACATAACAAAATGTCTTATTAAAGAGTCTTCTAAAAACACTAGGCACAGATGCCTGGTTTGAATATAGTCATATCAAAACAAATATGACTTCATCCATTAACTCCCAGCTTCTCTCCAGAAGAGTACTATTCTTTCATGCATTAAATTCTTTCACCAGATCTGCAGATCAGTCGAAAAGAGACATGATACTCCCAGCTTCTCTCCATAAGAGTACTATTCTTTCATGCATTAAATTCTTCCACCAGATCTTCAGATCAGTCGAAAATAGACATGATTTTGATTGGGAGTGAATTTCCTTCTATTTCTTCATTTCTTATGTTATATTCAACATCCCCTCTTGCATTGATAGAGCTTCAAACGAGCTTCTTTTGAAAGCACATTTACACTTTTGTTCAATTATTTATAAACCAGCATAAACATAATGAGATTTTACCTTTTTAACTCTATCCATGATTGAGGTCACTGATAAGTTTTTCATATTGTAATTTTGTTCTGCCCATTCTTGGTATTCCCAGATTATATAGGTTGGTGAAGCCTCCATGGGAGACTTTCTTTTAGCAACCATAGAGTATAAAGTTCATCTATTGTTTGTTAACCATAGAGTATAAAGTTCATCTATTGTTTGTTTTTTCCATCTCCCGTAACTGATTTTATTGTTTGTTCGTTTCCTGTCAGTTACTAATTTGAAAGAAATCTAGTGATTTTAGCGGAAGTTTAACATACCTCCTACCCTACAGTCACTTGGAATCCATGTTCCATCAAAGTATACTCAAACCTTTGTTTTGTTGATATTTGGAATCTCTATAATTATAGGACTTTTCAGTTTTTAACACTCCATATCCATCCATAGGTATAGGTACACCTAATTTGATGACTTATCTAAACTGGTTCAATTCACTCGCTTTGAAATGTCACGTTTCTTGTCAACCATAGAGCTCGTGCAACCGTACAAGGCAAGGATTTATTTTCTGTCGCTGATTTGTCCTTGTACCAATTCTCAAATATTTTTCCCTTGCCATTTTCCTTCCCTAGCAATTAGTTTCAAAGCTTCATTCAACACTTCTTTTGAAAGATCGACTGAGCAAATAACACACATATTAGATTCTTGTCATTATTTGACAAACCCAACCAAGACTTTTGAGCTTCTATAACACCTTCCATCACCATATTTTTTTTTTTACCTTTTCTCATGTTCTTTTATTTTAACCTCTTAACCTAGCTTCGATGTATAGTTCCTTGTAGCCTTGTTTTTTTATCATATAATTTCATCTTCGTTATTAAGTTATTAAGTTTGATCACCATATTTCTTTTTACCTTTTCTCATTTTCTTTTATTTTAGCCTCATAATCGTAGCTTCGATGTATTATTCGTTATTAAGTTTGATGGCATTGCATTTAAAACTAGATATACATTTAAAACTAAAAATATATTTAAGACGAAAAATATATTGATTCCACTCCTCTACCATTCCTTTACCTTTTTCCATTTAAATCTAATTTGATTCCATTCATCTATCTCTTCTCCATTTAAATATAATGATATTGCTATTTTTAGACCTTTGTTCTATATCTAATTTGATTCTAATCTTCTACCTCTTCTCCACATAAATTTAATAATTTTCAATCCTCTACCTCTTCTCCATATAAATCTAATAATATTGTTTTAAATCTAATAATATTGTTGTTTCTCTACCTTGGTTTCATATAGAATTAAACATAAGGTTGGTTGCATATGCAAAGTTATCTCCCAGTATATGCGATGTTATCTCCTAGTTGGATAAGTTTTTAAAGATTTTAATAGCCTCTAATTGCCTTTACACCTCATCCATAGGTGTTCCCCCACAAATTTTCAGGCCAACTATTTTCCTAGCAATGGAAAAGCTTTTAATAGTGCCTTACGAATGATTGAAGTCCCTCCAAAAACTTCCACTTCACTTCCAATCCATACCTCTATGGTTTTAGGGTTTCTCTACTTTTGTTTCTTACTTGTCCCATAGATCTTCATTTCTCATCATTATTCAAAGTCTTTTTGCCATTAAAATATGTTCAATGGAGGAATATTCTTTAATCTGAACCCTCCATCTTCTTTTGGTTTTGCTAAATTTTTCCATTTAATCAACGGTATTTCTTTTCTTCTTTTTCTATCCATGAAAAGCTATAAGACTATTTTCTTATTTTTTCTAACAATCATTTTGGTATGTACGTTAGAGAGCTCCAATAGACAAGGATCCTCAAATTGACATGATCAAAGTCAACTACTTCACCACATAAGATTAATTAGTCACCCTCCCTTCAATTTTTAGATATCTTAAAATTTTATGAAAAGGTGGAGTAAAGGATATCATCTATGTATGCAAACTATCTCTCTAAACCCTCCTCCAATGTTTAAAGGTGGACTCAAGGATATCATCTATGGAACTATCTCTCTAAACCCTCCCAACCATTGAAAATGATATGATTTATGAACATTCACTTCCATCCTTGTTGTCTTGTTATTTAAATCCAAGATTTCTTTATACTTTCCTACTTCCTAATTGTTCTTACACCAAACATGTAAAACCTTAGATATCTTAAAATTTTATCAGATGTGGAGTAGAGAATAGTATCTATGCAAACTATCTCTCTCTAAAATCTCCTCCAAACCATTGAAAATGATAGGATTTATGAACATTCACTTCCATCATCCTCGTTGCCTTGTTATTTAAATTTAGGATTTCTTTATATTTTACTACTTCCTAATTGTTCCTACACCAAATAGTAAACATGATTAGGAAAGATAGTTCTCCATTTTAATGCCCTTTAAATAGTAAACATGATTAGGAAAGATAGTTCTCCATTTTAATACCCTTTAAATAGTAAACATGATTAGGAAAGATAGTTCTCCATTTTAATACCCTTTATGTTACTTGTTCTTTTTGATTCACCTTCCATTCAATTCAACCCTTCTGCTACCAATGAGAATAAAAAGGGAGACATAGGGCATCCCATACATAAGATAGAAGAAATTGGATGTTGAATCATTGACTAGTGCCGCAAAAGAAGCTACGAAAATGCATCTTGATTCCAATTTACTACTAGGGTTCTCATTGCAATATCTATCAAAATTAATATAAGATATAACCAACTCACCTTATCATAAGCCTTAGTGAAGTCTATTTTCATCATCATTGTTGAGGTTTTTTTCATCTTCATTTGATGAGGTCCTTCTTGTGTAGTGCTTATTGTTTTTTTTTCTTCATATGAGGTATGATCGATGTATTATTACAATGATGAGTGTTCCATATATAGGCAACATATGGTGACCATCAATGAATGGATGCGTCCCTTGAATAATAATAACTATTTATTATTATCATTTATTTATTATATATATGATATTTAATAATCAATAATTATATTATTAATTATTATTCTAAGAGAATGTCATCTCGATGTCGTCCAAACATCAACACTCCCTCTCAGCCAAGGAGACATTCTGCATCATGCCAAGATTGTCTTTGAAGTATACAAACTTCACCCTAGACTCATGACACTTGTTTGTCAGTCTTGGGAGACGTCTCTCTCCCACTTGAACCGAGGATAAACTCCTTTTGCATCTCTCTCTTTACCATTCTTTCATCTAGTGATATCATGGCCAATACTTCAAGGCTTCACCCCTACAGTCAGTTGTTGACAATTCAAACAATAATACATTTACATTGTTCACATGCCATAGCATGGTAATCATAATTAATGATTAATTACAAGTTGGGGGAAACAAGGGTGTTACAATCCCCTCCCCTCCCCTCCCCTCCCCTTTAAAAAGGAACACTGTCCTCAATGTTCTTTCTCAATAACCCCTGTCATGCCTCTGTCAGTCACCTGCTTCAGAAATTTTGATCTTCTTTCTGGGTCAATTCCTTTTAGACTCTTAGCCTTCGTCACCTGCCTTCAATAATCTTGGACAACAAGCATATTACTCACAATTTTATGTGAATTTGTTTTACTACTGTTCAAAATTCAAGAGGAAAATTTCATAATGTAGCACACTACTTATCTGTGTAGTTCGTGGATTTGCATCCACATGGTTGTCTTGTTATTTCAGCTCACTGTTTTTCTGGACATAACCATTGTGTGCATGATCCCAATCAATATTTTACGAGGATGATCGAAGTCTCCTCTTTCTTGTGGTCACTCACCCTCCAGGTCCAGGCTTAGGCATCCCCTTCTCTACTATACAGTCCCTCCGGTGACCCGTATTTCCTTGCCAAGGTTTTCTCGCATAGGAAGAGCTCTAAAGACTTCGTTGAGCCTTATAGTCGAGGCGTCCCTCATACTTGCTTTGCCAAGGCATTCCTCCAGCTTGTGTTTCCATAACACACCATGTTCTAGGGTGATCATGGTTTACCACATGTTTTCCTTTCCCAACAATAATCGTCTTTCATGCTTTCCAGCTTGACAACGTTCATCTGTCCTTTTTGGATGGATATTTTTCTTCTCACCTATATCATAGGTATACAGAAATTTATGAGATATCATCATAAATTTTAATTTCAACATTTTATTGCAAATTTGTCACCCACAGATTTTTCAATTCCATATTTATTTTCAGATTTGTTCCATATAGGGACCAGATCCACAAACATGAGACTTTCCTTCCCATAGCAGTTCGACTTAGTAGGGAATTGGTCTTCCTTGTGGGCTTATGATACTGCCATATCCAAGACCCCTTTCTTCCTGCAATTTTAACATTCCTTGGCCAAACAAATTATTATTTTTCATGCACATTATATTTTCAAAATCATGCATACTAACAGTTCAAGTCATTTTCATCTAAGAAAGGGTACAAAGAAAAATGAAATACATCATTGTTTACATATGCGTCCTTTCAACATACTATTTTTTTTTTTCCAAATGCAATTAAGATATCAAATAACTTTAATCGGTGTGCCAATCTCCATGGCCACATCCATACCCAATGCCCCTTTACATTGGTTTTAAATTATTATATTTCATGTCAGGAACTTTTGCCAAGGGGTGTTGAGACTCAACCCACTTATTACCATATGGATTCTATGTCCATATTTATTATTATAGCAAAACCATAATTTCTTCTCTGAATCGACCACAACCTCAAATCATCACTCATGAAACTCAAAGTTTTACATGAATGCCTTTAATCATTTCTTTCCTTACCAATAATCAGGGTACCAACATTTAGGGTCACCTAATTTCTCTCTTTACCAATCGTACACTTTGTAGAGTACTGGAAGATATGTCTTCCACAATGGGCAGCTCTATATATGCCCCATTCTTTTACCACATGCGTCTTCTCAATGCATTAAATCAATGTGCTCTCTATGAACACTTTTGTTTCCAATCATTCCTTGATTGGTCAATGCAAACATATCCGTTCATGAATTCTTTCAAGGGTTACAATGATGTAAGGCTTAAGTTAGACCTTGCCAGATCCTTCTTAAATGCCGACAAAATTCAAAACAAGATTTACAAATCACCCAAGAACCCGATCACAGTACAAGTTTACACAATATTAATGCATGGGTTCCTTGTAGGTTCACCCATCGATCGTTTACAGATCGATGATTTACAGTGATTGCGGAACCCCAATGTGCTCGCTCTTTATCAGAGAGTTCAATCTCCGCAATATGAAAAGTGCTCGTCTGACTCTTTTAATAGTGGTTGTTGATCATCCCTCCCGACGAGATAAACGGTGTCGGTTGATTGCGTACCATGATCTAGCACGTCTGTTAATTTCTCCTTCGCGCTCCACAATGATTCCTGATCGTCGATCTAATCGAACGACTGGTGTTTGATCTGTTAATTCCAGTGGATCTTTAAGTCGATCTAACGACTGAGACCGACTTTCCCTCCGAAGAACAACTCACATTAATCTCCTCTGTCAGGTTCTTGATTAACCTGATTCGATCAGGGTTTTCTTCCGTGATCACAACCTCAATTTGTCGCTGATCGAAGAGATTTCTACAATTTCTTTCATCGTATATAATTGAAAAAAAAACCAAACTTCCTAACCACTAAGCTTCTCAATGCCTTCTAGAGGTATTCGAGAGATTTATTACATAACAAAATGAACAATTTGGGAACCAACTCTCTTAGTGAAGGGTTTTGACCTTTTGAGCCAAAATAGATCATTTGGTTCAGATGCTCCTGCATCATACAATTAGTTTTTACTACCACAGGTTCACACCTCCATCATTTAGGTTCTCCTTTCCGAATCATACCCTACTTGGGTATCCATGGCATACCACTGCCTTTCAAAATTTCGTGCATAACATTAAGACAATAAAACATTTCAGAAGGGATTCTTACCCAATCCATTCATACCTTGTGCCACATAGGCACAGACACTTTTTATACATGTTCTGGCTGTTGACACTCTCTCTGATATTACCTTATCAATAGTGCTTCCTAGGGACTTCTAAAGTCCCTTCAACAATCTTTCCACAACAACCTACTCATAGTCATCCTCTACTTGAGGTTGTCCATCATTGGCAACTGTCTCTCTCAACAGTTCCAATTTCTATTTACACATTACATACATCATAATTATGTTAGTCGTCATGTAAAAATAAAAAGTGCAAGTATCATAACTTTTAAACGAATAAAACCGTTTTTAGATATGTCCTAGCATATCTTTATGCACTTCATCACATTATTCTTAATGTTTTCATGAATTCAATACAGACAGTTCTCAATTGTTTCTGCAGTAATACAACCCTCACTATGGTGTCAAAACATTTACTTTCATCAGCGTACCGACTTTCCCATCCCATAGAAAAACATAATACACAGCAAGAAAGGAGTTAAGAGTTCTTCCCTTTTTTCAATTCCTTCTACACAGCCTGGGACTTTCAACCCAACTGATTTATTTTTAAGGCCTCACTGCCTTTTCTTACATGGTTTCAGCCAAGGCAACTCAATCAAACATACTCATTTATTCATTCTCCCTTTTCCAGCTGTACTTGTTCTCACAACTGCTCATCTAAGACCTACAATTCTGTAAGCAATTCAGAGTTCTTAGGGTGGGAAAAATGTTCCTCCTTTTTCCATTTCCTTACTTTTGCAATTTACTCATTGTCAAGATCTTCCTGCTATTTTCCTTGGGCAACCTTGGTTAGGCCTCACCCTAACCTTTTTGGATACATCAACATGCTTTAATAACAAACTTTTTGTTCGTAATGGATCATGAACATGTGCATCCTGCACATTATATTTTCAGTTAGTCAGAATTGTCAACATTCCTTTATTAGTTTTCTATCCGTACATGATGTTTTCAAAATGGAATCCAGGATATATATATATATATATAAAAGCTTGTATCTCACTTCTTAATTCCCGAAAATCATTAAGGTTGTGACTCTGTCCTCCTAACATAGTCCTCACACAATTCTTCCACAAGAAACCCCTCCAGCATGCAACTTCCTTATTGCATATCCATCACTATCTGTGTTTGCCTCAACCTTGAGTTAACTTCAATTGTTTACCAAATATTCTATAAGGAATATAAACATGCATCTTTGTCATGCATCCAAATTATGTATCCACACATATTCTGGTCTTGTTACTTACATCCATGATGTACCTAACCATATGCATAATCATAAGCCTTTTATCATAACAACAGAGCATCCTTTCTCCCTTACTCTTTCATCTATTTATATTAGTCTTTCCTGAGGGAATGTAACACATTCTCCTCAAGCTATCATTTAAAATAAAAATTTCATGACTCTTCAGAATGGAGTTAACCATGCATCCATGGTATTCTTTAAACTTTGGTAAGTGAAATTCTTGCCTCACAGTCCACTCATCAAGGCAGTCATATTGTGCCTTTTGTATGCATATATTCATACAGGGGCATCACTTTCACCTTTAATATCATTCATATCTAATTGGTATTATTATCTGTCTTCATGTCAAGAATCCTCACAATGCATTAAACCCATGCACTCAAACATATACAAACATAGCTAAACATTCATCATGCAAGCTCATTGCTTGCACCCTTTCCATGTTCTTCATGGACATATCAACTTCCGGATCCTTCTCCCAAGGATCTTAATTCCATTCTCATGACAAGTTCCATAGAGACACTCAACATTGATCTTCCCTCTCAGTGGAGAACTTGCAATCATTTACATGATATCCACCTGGCAGTTTAATAGACATAGTCATAACTATGTTTCCCTTTATATACAATAACAACTAGCAAGAAAACACTCTTGCCTCGACTTCCATAAAAACATTTCCCAACTCATAAATGCAGTCTGGGGAATTATAACCATGCCCAAGGTAACAAAACCACCAATCTAGCTTCCAACTGGTCTTGATCAACAAACCTTTCGATCAAGGAAATTTTTTTCTAGATTCCCCTCACTATGATTTAAGTATACCAAACCATATCTACATGGATACCATCCACCACTGGATGTCAATCTGACCCATTGGGCATCTAGAAGTCTCCTAACACTTCCTTTACCACATTCATGATCAACATTTAATTAACCATTTTACCTTATTTGTAATAAAGTTTAATCTCTAATAACATTTGGACTATTCCCTTAAAGCACAAATAAAATTTTGAAGTATGTTACTTACTAAGTATTTTAGTTCATAACTCTAGAGTATCTTTAGATCATAATCAGTCTTAACCATTACACCTAGAACTCTTTTTTTTGTTCAACAACAACCAGGGGCGGAGGTCACTCTCCTCCTTCCACATGAATTCTGGTAGATTAGTTTCTTATCCACCAAGCAAGGGAGGCTGCTGTGATTTCTCACTCAATCACTCCATATTTCTATAGCTTCGTTTATCAGCTTGATTAGAAAAACACTGCCCAACAATTCTTGTACCCAGAAACAAAATTCGTTTCTTAGTTCCCTTCGAAAACCGAGAGTTGCACATGCTTTCCCTTTCCAGAGAATGGTCACCAGATTCATTCCTCTTTCATAGACACATCCTTAAGTTAATAGGGACACACACTCCCCTAACACAACCATAATCTTTTGAACTTGATCTTGTCACTTCACTTCACTTCTACCTTCATGAAGGTTGTTCTCAATTCTACAGGGTTCCTTTTTAATTACTTACGGGGTCATTTCAACAACAATTTTCATTCATTATAGTTCAAATACTTATCATTTCCATCAAACCTTTGATTGTGAGGGATCATACACATATACAAGGTTTAATCCTTCACTAAAGCAATGATTATTACTGCTACGGATCCTTTCAATCCATTCACATCCAAGTCTTGCTATTAGTGCTCGTCAACATAATCCCACTCTTGTAGGATTGACTATCATTTCTCCACAATAAATGATAGGATTCCTTTGCCATAGACTAGTATGATTCAATCTCGTTGGGTATGATACCAACTCAATTTTAATCTGCATCCTTGTTCTCAAGGAACTTATGCAGATAATTTTCGTTCGGTAGTAATATTCTCAACATGTTCATCTTAGCCTTGGTAACCTAATCTTATGACTGTACAACAACACATACAATTGCAAAGTGAAGTCAACTTCTTTATTTGGAAACATTAACAACATACAATGCAGATTTCCAAAACATCTATCAACAATAGAAGGCTTCATTCCTTTCTTCAGTAGAGGTTTAACTAAGCCTCTTAGGAATGGGCAAGACATGGTGTCACCCCTAAAAGTTCTCTAATACTATTTTTATATGACTCGTGCATGAGCCCAAGCAGGCCAAGTATTGTTGTCATGCTTTGATACCAATTTGTAACACACCCGACACCTAAATACTCTTTTAAGGGATGGGGCATCATAATTTCGTTTTTCTTAACTATCTCAAATCCTAATTCAGGGATCTCCATCACGTTTTTCTCATTCAGAACTTTCCAACCACTGTCTTCATGCTCAAAACTTAGCATAGGATTGGAAGAAATGCCCTTCCACAGTCCTTCCGACATTTATTGGTCAAGGGCCACGTGGCATGTACGTGGATCCGACTCATACGTATCACAGTTCTCCGAGATCCCGGAGCTTCCAACACTCCTAAATCTATGGTGGAAATCCATCCATCAATAATTCGATGACGGATCTCCCTCCACGTTAAAGCATATGCTTACAGGATAAGTTCGATGCTTTTGGGAGTATAATGTCTAATGGCACCAGTGTCTTGGAGTTCTTATCTCCCAAACTCCCGTGAGCTTTCCACGTGGCTTCGACCTTCGGTCCTTTTCTACGACACTGCACCCCAGCTCTTCCGGAGCTCCTATCCCCCGAACTCCCATGAGCCTGCCATGTGGCTTCGGCCTTTGGTCCTTTCCACGATGTTACACCCCCAACTCTTCCGGAGTCTCGAAGTCCCGGACTCCTAAAGTCTCAGAGTTCACCATTCATATGGTCGGGCAGTCACTTACCAGGCGCTGACATGCAGTGAGGGTCAGGGGTAACACGTGGCCTCGTCAGAGGGTGACACATGGCCTCGTCAATGGGTGACACATTCCAATAGGCATATAGGGTCTACGAAAATCACAAATCGAGGTGACACGTGGCTCGTCGATCGTGGTTCCACATCACCCTAGTGACATCGACTTGCCACGTCACACCAGAGTGACAACCTTCTAATGTCCCTCAGATTTCATGGTTGAGATCCAACCACGTAGATACATAGATCCATGGCTCTCGTTACTTTGGGACTTCGACCTTCAGTATTTTTGCGGTGCAAACTCTTCATCACTCCCGGAGTTGGTCGGTGTCAGGCGAACCTTAGCCTAGATCTAATAGACAGGTTCTAGTCACATGGACCCACAGATCTACGACTCTTGTTACTTCAGGAATTCAACGTTCGAGAGTTTTGCAATGCAAACTCCTCGTGACTCCCGGAGTTGGTCAACGTTGGGATGACCATATCCTAGGTTTGATGGTCAGGGCCTCTCCACGTATACCCACAGATCTATGACTCTCGTGGCTTCGAGAATTCGACATTCAGAACTTCAGGAGTTCCTCCTCCCGTTAACACAACGACTCAAAACTGTCGAAGTGAAACTCTCCGAATTGTGGGATTTGGAGACATGTTTCTTTCTAATGGGCGATCTTAATTCCCTTCGGACTTCGGGACTTCGGAGGATCCATCTTCCTTATGACAAATACACAAACTTCGCCGAACTTGCGAAGACTGAAGAAGTTAGGTGGGGTTAATACTCGTGCTCTTCTCCAAATCCAACGGTCATGACGAACCTTGGCTCCTCCCGAACGGATTCGTCCACTCGTCTTCCAAACGAAGGGATCCTTCCTTTCGAGACTTAAATGTCGTTATCCTTCTTAAGCTTCATATTCTCTTAAGGACTTAGGCACGGACGTGCACTTTGCACTCTTTATCTTAAGCTTGAGACTTAGAAGAACCCCCGTGCACCCCTTGCGCTCGTTCACTAAACTTTGGAACTTAAGAGGTTCTCGGTCTCTTCCTGCCTTGCAGAGACTCTATGCATACATGCACTACCTTTCCTGAGCTTAACAGACTCCTTTTTCCAGGAGATTCAAAACCACTAGAAGTATTGTTGATATGCATACGTGAAAATGTGCCCAAGGTTGAAGGACTCACAGTTCATTTTCTCTAACTTGAGCCATTGTAGGGCTTGAGCCTTTATGTGTACAAATCATATAGTTCCTTACTTGCTTAAATACACAATCAAGAAAAAGATCAAGGAAAATAGTCTAACCATCAAGCAAACATGCACATTCCTGAAACATTCATAGGATATCCAACTTCGTTTTACAGTTACAACTCAATTATACAAGGTATGAGAATACTTATCTATTACATGTTGCAACCAACTAATTGATTGTGGGTGTGCGCCTTTCCACCCAACCGTAGGCTCAAAGAATTCACCCTTACCACTTTGGCCACCCCTGTGCCAAACCATGATATCACTAGGGAGTCTATTACATTTCTCAGAGATTCTCTCTCTCTGTCACAACAACCCTGAGAGGTTTATCAGAGGCTTCCTCTGCATCAAGCTCGCGGTCCTCTTATTTTCTTCTGCATATCTAGGTTGCACGTTCCCCTATTCACATGCACTCTTGTCTAGTGTCTCTCCCGCTCTCTATAGAGCCTCATGTGGGCTCTCTCCCCTGAACTGTCTGCACCTGTATCATTTTTTTCTGCTTGCCTTTTCCATGATGGTTCTCCACCTATCCTTGATCCAGATTTATGTAAGAACACAATGAAATTGTTGAAATAATGTAACTGCGAAGAGCATTCTTATTATTTTGTTATTGGATTAAATCCCCATTGTGGATTAATCATGTCATTATTATTATTTTTATTATTAGATTAATCCCCATTGAGGATTAATCAAGTCGGTA